>JAOQMR010074081.1:0-17253 GCA_027563865.1 Erythroxylum pelleterianum | reverse complement strand
TGTGTGTATTAATTCCGCGATTTTTTGTAGAGCTTATCGAAAAAGATTAAAGATCTATTCAACCCCCCTTCTAGATCATTTACACAACTCACTCAAGAGCATTTCCAATGGTTTCTACCTATATTCTAATGCCACTTTCACTCCAAATTTTCCCAAATTCAACTCTTCTAATGCAACATCATTTGACACTAATTCAACTACCAAATTGATTCATTAAACTCTCAAACTTTAACTCATTTGATTCATCATTTTCAACTAAATCTCATCATTCATGAAATCCTATCCTTTTTCCATATCATATCTGATTCATAAGTATCAAGCAATTCATATTCAAAGTTCATCATTTAAAGTCGATAACTTTTTCATGTATACATCAATTTCAGTTCAATATTATCCACACACAAATTAAAATTCATGTTTGAACATAAACACCAAAATAGAATATATTCTTATACACTTTCATCAAATATTTGTTGCACATGTTCTACTTCATTTTTCACCTTCATTTCATTCCTAACTATTACCTTAATTCATCTCATTTCAAGGACATAACTCAACATCTTGGTTAACCTAACTTTCACTTTCATTAAACCCTTAATTCCCAACTCAGAACATGTACATAACAACTCATCAGTCATAGTTTTCATAACAGAACACAAACATATGTATCCATCCATCAATTTACTGCATCCAGTACTCAACTTCAAGTCTAATTTTGAAACTCTTAAAGATAGAATTTGAATTTGATGTCTTCATAAAAAATGCAGCCATATGTATCTAATTTAATCCAAATAAAAATTCATCCCATTTGGATATCTACATAACAAGTTATGACTAAAATATAGATGCATAGTAAGTGAAAATGTTATAGCTAACATTTTCCAGCCACTCTCATCCAATTTTTCAGATTTTTTTAACTTTCTACATTTTACATCTAACACATCTTGTACATAGATCATCTTTTCTACTTCATTTCCTCTTCATTCTCACATGAATTTACAACTCAATACATTCACAAAACAAGTTATAAAAGACTATTAATCATAACCACAAAATAGGACATCAAACATGTCCATTCATACATCAATTTACTCCACTCATTCAAATACCATTATAATGATCATTCTACCTCAAAAAATCTCTATAAAAACTTATGAACTATTACCCATCATAAAACGAAAAACAAGCCACTTACATATACATTTCATCACTCAAGTTCCAGCATACATAAAACACCATTTTATGTACATTTAACCTCTAACTATGATCAGATATGCTTAATTTAACACTACCCATGATGATTAACAAGCTACTTACTTGATGAAACTCCAAGTTCTTCAAAAACATCAAGAAGCCCTAAGTTCGCATGTTACATGTTCATCATCTTGAAGGTGAATTAGGTTAGGTTTTCTTGTGGCAAATGGAAGAGACAACAAGATGGAAGTAGCAATTGATAGATGAAAGCAAGGTGCAACGTTGATGAAGGTCTGGTGAATCAAAATCATGAAGAAAAAGAGAAAGCCACGAAGAAGATGAAGAGGGCAAGAACAAAACAATAACTTGGTCTTTCAAATTGAAAGAATCGTGAGTTTGAAGGCTTGGCTTGGCAACTATAGATTTAAACTAGGTTCTCTTATTTAACTAGTTCAATCAATTCCAATTCCTTTTCCAATTGTCTTCCAAATTTTCAATGACACTTGTCAATAAACCACAAAGTCATTTATCAAAATTTTCACTGCCATTTGACAGTTAATTCTACTATCATTTATCAATTGTCTTGTCACTTGACATTTTTTTAGTTCAAAAATACCCAAAATTTCAGAAATTTCCCAAATTTCCCCAAAAATTCTAAATCAATACATATACTCTCCAAATAAATTTTCAATAAAATTAAACCACAATTATCAATAAAAATCACATTTATAAATCAATTATAGCCGGAAAATGTCAATGAATACATGTACAATCATTTTCATATGCAAAAATCAATATTGACGTATGTGTATATGCTATATTATGCATGAGCATTTAATACACTTTCTAACCTCTCAATAAACTCTCATATACACTATTATAGGGTTCTAACCCTTGACATGGGATAACGGGAAGTTACATAATAGCTACCCAAAGAAAATAAGGAACATCAACGTTCCAAGGGAGTGGAAAAAACATAGATACAAAAATGTTTTAATAAAAGGGGTAAAAAGCATCCCTAAGAAACGATTGCGTCTTGCTCATTTACCTCATGAAAACTAGCTCTCAATTGGGTTTTTGCTTCCCTTCGTTTGAAGTCAAAATAGTAGGGAGTTTGCATCTTTTGTGGTGTAATGGATTGGTGTTTTGTTCACAGAGCCTGAAGCAAGTGGGCTTCCACCAATATTGGTTCTTCATGTTAGAGTTCTCTTCGTCTTTATATCTTTCTCTCAGTCAAACAAGTTCTCTAATTTTTTTTAATTGCATGTGAACCTCTAAAATCTGCTTTGCTTAACAATTACGAACTAAATGTGCCCTCTTGTTTGCCCTCTACTATGTAAGAGAAAAATCCCTACTCTTCTTTTAGAAGTAAGTTAACTCTTAGAATTGGGATGTTGTAGTTGTATTTAGGATTATGCTTCCTGTTAATATTTTTATATTTTCACATGTTTATATTTTTGGGCTCAAATTTGGATCTTGATGCTTTTAGTGCAGAACAAGAGGTTATCAAAGCAAGTCCTATGGAACTGAGACAATTCATTGATTTTGCCAAACACAATCAACTGCAGATTGAGAGCTTTATCATTGGTGCAAATGAATGTGAGTTCTGTTTTTTCCTATATCAATGTGCCTAACACGTGATTTATGACCTAGACAAGAAAAGATATTTCCTCATAGTCACTTCTTTGGGTTCAATCTTGCATCTAATAGTTAGAGGAGGAAGAAAGGAGTAGTGGGTTTTCTTATAAGCACCTTTTGATGACTTCACACAAAGAAACTGTATCCTATTGTGTTATGCCACTATATTTTGCCATCTTTACCTTTTAAGTTTAATCCTTACTTCTCTTGGATAAATGAAATAAACCTATCTAGTCAAGCAGATCTCAAATGATATAGTCCTTTCCTGGTTCATTTTGCCCCAAAACCATTAAGGTCAATATATCATTGTTTGAAATGATGGTGTTATTTTTTCATAAGCTAGGTTATAATTGAAAGATAAAGGTGGCTCCTTAATTGTCAGAAAAAGGGTTCCTATAACTTAGCATGGATAATATGCCTTAGTAGACTGTAAAAACTGAGAGGTATATATTGAGCAGTATGGATGGGAAGACTTATTATCTAGTTAACTTTTATTTCTACTCTATCTCAGATTAATAGAGTTGAAAACTTATGGTAAGATACTTTAAATTCTATGCATGCTATCCAAATATGGTTATTGTAACTTCCTTATATGCTAGAATTTGTTTAACCCAACAAGATTTGCTTGGCGAATTCTCAACAATAGCCTATTCATCCTCTAACCCAAACACATTCTGGAAATTTATGTCCTACTGTAATCATTTTACATCCTAGCTTTTAAACTTTGTGGACAGATGTGGTGACATCAATTTATGAGAACTGGTTCTATGTGAGATGCATGAATACTCAAAACTTGTTGGTGAATGTGTTATTGTCATGTAGACATCAGCTTTTCTCATGGGGCATGCTTTGGGACTAGTTATTTTCTTGTTATTAACAGAAGTGACTAGTTTACTTCTATATTGCTTAATGTGTTTCTTATCATGGATTATTTAATTTTATATTCTATATGGATTAAATGTTTCAAGTTCAATGGGAAACTCAAGACTATAGTTACTGTGATACTCTTAACGTTCTTTTCTAGAAATCGGACTGATTTCATTTCCTTAATTCACTACTGTTGTACATTATCTTGTTATCTTTTTTGTTAAGATTAATTGCTTAGGTTCACGCTTTCTGAAATTGTTCATAAAAATAATTGAATTATTGTGTTGTTAGTTTTTAGACTATATTATTTGTCTTAATTAAATTAAGATCACAATAAAGTAGTTAGTATTTCATTTTTTAGATATTTTGTTTGTGAGCATAGTAGTTTTACAATTCTAAACTACTTCTTGACTCTTTTTTTTCCCCGTAGGATGGTGATGAATAGGAGTGGACAAGGAGGTACTTGGTGAAGATTTTGGAGTGTCCATAAATATTGGTTTTGTTTTGTATTTGAATTAATTCACTTGTATATCATATGGAATAGAGGATGATATAGTAGATGAATATTTTAGTTAGTGATTTTTTGCTTTAGTATTTTGGATATGTTAAAAGGTTGAATTTTACAAGTCCTCGTGGACTATATAATATATATAAATGCAGTTTTTTTTGTTATTTACATTTGATAGTACATATGCAATTAAGACATACATTAATATTTGTATAAAGCTTATAATGTATATATAGATGCTGCCTATATAATGATAAGAGTTTGCTTTTACGTTAAATATTATTGGTAATGAAAGAACAAATTGTTGTTTTTATTGTTACAAATTGTTACTTAAACAAATTCACTTTGTTTCCTTATCTATTTAATATTGTTGCCTAAAAAAACTTAGCGTGTTGTAATATTTATTTAACATTGTTGCTATAGTTTAAAATAAATGTGTTGTCTTTGTAAAAACTTAACAATTTTTTTTTATTTTTTTAACTAATCGAAAAATTTGATTTCCTTATACTTATATCAACGCCACTTTATTTAACAATATGAATTCCATTGCCTTAATAAAAAGGCAGCGATAATTGTACTTATAGCTACGCATTGTATGTTGCCTAAAGCACATTTTGCCGTAGTGAATGTTCCTGACTTTGTAGTTGCTAGGCCTGCATAATTTCAATATTTTGTTAGCTCCTTTTGCAAAATGTATTATTTTTTGAAAATTAAAAGATAACATGCATAAATGTATTATTTCCTGAAGTGAAAATCTTGATTTCGGTGTTCTTTGATCTAAAAATTAGTAGTTGAAAGAATAATTGAGACAAAGCATTATGGTACTGATTTAATATGACAAATTTATATTACTAATACAGGTAACAAATTTTCAAGAAAGATGGAGGCATTGAAGATAATAAAAATAATGCTCAAATAATAAAAGATAATTATCATATTTTATTCTCTAGTAATTTATTGATATATATTATGGGTTTCGTACCGTATCGGTTAGTACTGGTCGAGAAACAGTACAAACTAGACATCAGTATTGACGATTTCATCAATCGATACTGGTACTGTATATTTTAAAAATCTGGAGGACTGTTTTGCAAAAAGAAACTCTTAAAACTCCCTACCCTGACGCTGCTACTCTCTCACTCTCTCTCTCACATTTCTTAAAACACCCCACCCCACCACTGCTTCCAATTGTCCACTGTCGTGCCTAGTGCATTTAGAGGGTAAAGCAGCAGAATTTGAAGATCTGAAATTTCAATTTTTCAGATCTGGACAAAACTAATCTGACTTTTAATTGCATTTTTTTATTTTTAGTGTATTTTTTTCTTTGAATAGCATTTGCATTATATTTGGTTGTGCATGTCTGTTTTGTGATGGCTGAAATTATTGAAATTCTTGGAATTCAGAATTGTTTGTGAGAGATGGGAAATTTGGGTTTGAAAGTTGGAATTGTTTGTGTGAGTAGGAAAATTTCAATGTAATTTAGACTTTGTCAATTTATGAAGAAAACTAATGCATTGGAAAAGTTGGGTTTGAAATTTTGAATTGTTTGTGTGAGTTGACTCCATTTTAATATAATTTAGGCATTGTCAATTTATGAAGAAAATTAATGCATTGAAAAATTTCGGTTAGAAATTAAGAATGTTGATTAAAATTGGTGAATTGAAGATTGTTAAATCAAAGTTAGAATTATGATTTTAGTAACAATATTGATTAAAATTAGTTAAGAAAACAAATTATAAGCATTATAAATTGAATTGTATAATTAAAAAAAAAATAGTTTATAGTTGAATTATGAGATTACATAAAGTAAGTTGTAAACTTACTGTTGTGAGTTATGGTTGAAGTTGAATATGTTATAGTTGTGAGTGTATGTCTTTAGTTTTGTGGTTGAATGATGTAATCATATAAATTGAATTATATTATATAAGATGGATATGTGTAAATTGTAATTATGTATGTTGAATAATTAAATTGTTGGTTTTTGACTTATTGGTGAATTGTGTAGGATGAAATTGAAATATGTATTTTGTAAACATACAAAATGACTTATATTATATAAGATAGACATATGTATTGTGTAATTGTGTATGTTGAATACTTGAATTGTTGATTTTTGACTTATTGGTGAATTGTGTTAATGAAATTGAATTGCGTATGATGTAATCAAACAAAATTAGTTATATTATATTAGATGTATATAAGTATTCTGTAATTGTGTATATTGCTGGTTTTTGACTTATTGGTAAATTGTGATGGATGAAGCTAAATAGTGTATGATGTAATTATACAAAATGAGTTATATTATATCAGATGTATATGTGTATTAATTGTAATTGTGTATGTTGTAGGTTTTTGACTTATTGGTGAATTGTGTTGGATGAAGTTGAATTGTGTATAATGTACTTATACAAAATGAGTTAGATTGTATCAAATGTATATGCGTAATAGTTGTGTCAGTTTGGAATTTTTAGTTAAAAATATATATTTTGTGATAGTAGTTGATAATGAAATTATGTGTTCTTTATTCTGATATATGTTTTCATTTATTACAGATAAATGGAAGGAAGTTCAAGTATTCTTGATAATTCAACCGCTTCAGGAAGATACAATGATCCATCTTGAGCTTATATTGCATTTTTCCCCAGTATAAACCATACTATTTTCTTTTTGTAACAGCCATTTGAAATGCGGAGGAATCACCAAATTAAAGAAGAATTTAGCTAGAGTTAAAGGAGATGTGGAACCTTGTAAAAAAGTAAGCCATGATGTGAAATGGAAGATGAAGACTTTGCTTGAAGAGTTTTAATACGAGAAAGTAAAAAGGGACAGATTGAATTACAAAATTGGTAGTGAAAGTTAGTTTGTTAGTGATCAGGATGATAGTGGAAATATTGAAGGTGGTAGTGTTCCTCATATCCGTTAAGAAGTGAATGATGTATCTGGAGGACCTGATGTTAGGAAAATAAGAAGGCAAGTATCAAATTTTTTTACATCACAAACAATTCTTGGAGCTCAACTTTCAATTCATAATGCTATGAAATCAAGAGAAGCGTCTCACAATATAGATATGACAATGGCTAGATGGTAGTATGATTCAAGTATAATATTCAATACTTCCCAATCTTATTATTATTAGCTTATGGTGGATGTTATAGGGTCTTACAGTCCGGGATACAAAGCTCCTTCTATTGATAACTACATACAAAGCTCCTTCCATTGATAACTACATAGGTAAAATTTTGAGTAGCTTTGTTTATGCTATGAAAAGTTATTTGGATGAAAGATGAATGACTTGGGCTACTTATGGGTGTTCAATTATGTGTGATGGTTGGAAAAATAGGAGACATAAGCCTATTATTAATTTTTTGGTTTATTCTACAAAGGGCTCAATATTTTTGAAGTCTATTGATGCATCTGACCTTGTTATGAATGCTCATACTTTATTTGAAATATATAATGAAATTTTGAATGAAGTAAGACCATAAATATTGTTCAGTTCGTTACTGTTAATGATTCTACTTATAAGGCGACTGGAAGAAGATTACAAAGTAAGCATAAATTTTTTTTAGACTCCTTATATTGCACATTGCATTTATTTAATGCAGGAAAATATAGGGGATGCTATGTATTTTCTATTATGGACGAGATTTTGTAAAAAGCGGAAAAGGTGACTAAGTCCATCTACAATCATTCATAAGTCTTGAATTTAATGAGAAAGGATTTTACCAATGGTAGAAATTTGTGTCATCCTATTATTATAAGATTTGTAACAAATTTTTATCACTTTGGTGTTTTATTATGATGAAGAAAGAGTTGAAACAAATGTTTACAAGTGATAAGTGAGTTGCATCTTAGCATGCTACGTCTAATGCTAGATTGGAGGTTTCTAGAATTATACTTGAAGATACTAAATTTTGGTCTGAATACTGATTTGTCATTCGAGTTTGTGAGCCTTTAGTGAGGGTGTTTCATCTTACTGATAGTGATGAAAGCGTAAAAATGAGTTATTTTTAGGATGTCATGGAGAGGGCGAAGGAAGCAATTAAGGCCAATGTAAAAAATAGGTCTTCTTTGTATACACCTTATCTTGTAGCTATCAATAAGAGATGAGAAAGACAACTTTACTCTCAGTTGTTTGTAGCTATGTCATTTTTGAATCCTATTGTCTATTTCAGACTAGGTTTCACTAAGAAAATTGAAGTTAATAGGGAAATGATATTAACTATTACAACTGTTGTTGCCCATGAGATGATGTAAGATCTTTTAAGCTCATAAATGGAGATTTATAAGGAGGATTATGGAGATTATGGGATGCCAATTGCTATTCGAAAAATAACAGAACTTAATCAAGACATATATTTTTTTTCAATTTTGTTACTTGTTGAAAATTAATTATCACTTTTTTTGTTTATAAAGCTATTTTTGTTGTCTTACGACTTATAGTTTCTTGATGGAACCAATTTGAAAGTTGTGTTCCAAAATTGTAAAGATTTGTAATTCGAATTATAAGTCAATATGTGAGTACAACATGGTGTAAAAGGAATTAGAGCACATTTAAATTCATCAATTCCAAGAAAATGAATAAATTGGAGCATAAAAGATTAAATGACTTAGCCTTTGTTCGATACAACTTAAAGCTTCATAAAGTTATGTTATTATCATTATTTAGATATAGTTTCTTATAATTTTTTAATATTTTAATTTTATTGTTTACTAGGACTCTTAATAGAACAAGTAGTTCAGTAGGTCTAATTTGCATTGATAATATCAATCTTTTGGTGGATTGAGTTTTTAAGAAAACAAGTTCGATAAATGAGAGTGACTTCAAAGATAATCTTGGATAGGAAAGCATTGGCATGTCATTTGGTGTAATGAATTTGAATGATGGTGATGATAAGACTCCTCTCATTGGGGTCAATGCAGTTATAGCGAGTATCCTATATTTAATTGAATGAAGTTCCAGGTACATTGTAATTGTAAATGTTTGTATTTTAAACTTCACTTTTAGTTGATTGTTTTCTTATCATGAACTCTTGATGTAAATTGTTAAAGATATCTATTGTTTTTTTTTTCATTTGATGTAATTATTATCTATTATATGATGAAATTGTAATATTTTACATACTTTGTATTATTTATAATTTTATATTTGTATACGATTAAATGATCTTTTTTCATGTTAATTGTAGTTATTATTTCTATATGAAATATGATAAATTTAATGTTAATAAAAATAAATAAATTGTTGTTATTTTAAAATTTTATTATTATGATTTTTGGAAATATGTTTGATGTAAAATAATAAAGTATACAGTATAATATACTAATGGATTTTTTTTAAATTTTTAAATTATTCAGGGAATACTAGTATAGTACCGTATCATAACCAAATCTAATATCGGTACTGGTATGATATTTATAACATTGAATCCAACTATTGTTAATTTCTTAATGAAAAGGTTGAATTTTACTTATGAAAAAGGAATTTACAATATTTTAGGATACAAAAATTGCAATTTTTTTACAATATATCTTCTACGCACTATGTGCTGGAATCCAACTGTGATCGAATCACGGGAGCAGCAGAAAACAAAAATTTTTACGGATTCCGAGCGAATCTCGATAATTTATTAAACTTGAATGAAACACAAAACAATTTAGAAATCATACCTTGTTTGCTTTTTGGTGAAAAATCTGTGAAACCTTTTCTGATTGATCAATCATGAGCTGTCCACTTGTCCAGCCTCTGATGATATCCACAGAGTAATTACCAAACTGCTTTGAGAGGAAGAAGACAAAAAGTGTTAGCTTCTAAAAAGCTCTTCCTTTTAAATAGAAAAATCATGGCACTCTTTCATTAAAATTAAATCTCTTTAATTATAATTAGAATCAAATTCTAATTCTAATTAATTTAATTTTAATAAAATCAAATATCTTATATTTGATTCCCAAAGTTTCTCAAACTTTATAATTAAGTTCAGCTTAATTAAATTGATTTTTCTTTTACAAATTGCCTTTTAGTGTATGACCCATTAGGTTCCTAATAAATTGGCAATGATTATAAATTATAATTGTAATTGTAATTTACAATTAGAATTAGATAAATTAAAACTCCTTTTAATTTATCTTTAATTCTCCAATTAAATAATTCATAATCATAAATCATGATTGACGTCTAGCAACATGTCATGATTACTCAAATATCAGGAATGTCAAAGTGATTAACTTAACCTATCCATGCATGGTTATAATGTATAATTCAATCCTTTCATCATTCAGTATTTTAATTGGACAGAGTATGGATACAGTGTCTACTCTTATCATCTAATCATGTTTGTTTTAGCTAATTAGTTATTGATTTATAATTGAAATTTGAAAACTCCTTTTCAAATATCAATTCACTCTAGCTAGAGAATTCCATAAATCATTACTAATCAAGAACAACATAATATTCTCTCTAATTACTTTAGAGTGACGAATCATATATTGACTTACTCAATTATTTACATATGGTTCATACTGTATCCAATTACTACCGATTGAATTATCCTAAGACTTTTCATAAGTAGCATCAAAACATAGTAATTCCCACATTAGATACCTTGGTAATCTCAAGTTTGAGGATCAATTATACAACCATCATTATGAGATAATCCATAGACACATAAGTAATATTCCATTTGGAATTCTCATAATCGGCTCAGTTCAGTGACTTATTCTCTAATAATCACCCACACATTAGTTTAAGTATTTTTATACTTTAATTTATGAGATTAATTACTTTCTTCATAAGAAAGAAACATAATGTGTGCTAGTTTCAACAATATCTAGTCTTGCTAAAATTACAACTAGGAACATTTAAGCATAACACATAAGTGTAGACTAAATCCCATAATTATGATCTTATCATAATTTCAAATACACAGTAATTATTCCAAAAATTTATCTTTAATATTAAAACATAATATATTAATTAGATTAATACACAAAGATAAATAAAGCCTTTCCATTAATAAAATATAATGTCATACATTAATTTGCATCCAATTGATTGGTTGCAGGGGCATAAACTAACAATCTCCCTCTTGCACTAGAGCTAATCACCTATGAATCTAATGACATATCCATCCATATGACGATCATGTCTCTTTTGAGACAATGGCTTAGTAAGAGGATCTACTAGGTTCTCTTCAGTGGGAACTCGCTCCAATGTTATGTCTTTCCGCTCCACTATCTCCCTGATCAAGTGAAACTTCCTGAGTATATGTTTGGATTGTTGATGAGACCTAGGTTCCTTTGCTTGCGCAATAGCACCGTTGTTGTCACAATACAATACTATGGGCTCAACAATGCTAGGATCCACTCCAAGTTCAGTGATGAACTTCTTGATCCAAACTACTTCCTTTGCTGCCTTTGACGCTGAAATGTACTCTACTTCGATACTTGAAACTGCGATGGTTGGTTGTTTAGAACTCTTCCAACTAACCGCACTACCATAAAGAGTAAAAATGTATCCTGACTGAGATCTACTATCTTCCTGATTTGATTGGAAACTGGCATCTGAATGACCCTAAACTCTCAGCTCAGCTCCTCCATAGACTAAAAAAATATTTTAGTCCTTCTTAAGTACTTTAAGATGTTTTTCACATCCATCCAGTGACCCTCACCGGGATTAGCTTGATATCTGCTTGTTATGCTTAAAGCATAAACAACAGCTGGTCTAGTACATAGCATCGCATACATGATTGATCCAATTGCCGAAGCATATGGAATAGAATCCATTTTATCTCTCTCCTTTTATGTCTGTGGACACATACTCTGTGAGAGAGAAATCACATGCAATAGAGCCAATAAAATCTCTTGGAATTCTTCATGCTAAACCTCTTTAACACTTTATCTATGTACGTGGATTGAGATAATCCAAGCAACCTTTTTTATCTATCTTGATAGATCTTTATACCTAGTATATAGGCTGCTTCTCCCATATCCTTCATGGAAAAGTTCTTGGATAACCATATCTTAACAGACTGGAGCATTGAAATGTCATTTCCATTAAGCAATATGTCATCCAAATAAAGCACTAAGAAAACGACTGCACTCCCACTTACCTTCTTGTAAACACAAGGTTCATCCACATTTTTGATAAAATCAAACTCTTTGATTGTTTCATCAAAACTGATGTTCCAACTTCGTGATGCTTGCTTAAGTCCATAAATGGACCTTTACAACTTGCATACTTGATTAGGAAATTCTTATGTTATGTCATATACGCATCCTCTTACAAATTCCCATTGAGAAATGCAGTTTTGACATCCATTTGCCAAATTTCATAATCATGGTATGCTGCTATAGCCAATAAAATCCTTATGGATTTAAGCATTGTTACTGGCAAAAAATTTTCATCAAAATCAACTCCTTATTTTTGTCTGTAACCTTACGCTACCAACCTTGCTTTATACGTATGTACATTTCCATCCATGTCAGTTTTTCTCTTAAAAATCTATTTGCACCCAATAGGTACTATACCTTCAGGTGCATTCACCAAAGTCTATGCTTGGTTAGTGTACATGGAATCCATTTCAGATTTCATGGTTTCTTGCCATTTTAAAGAATCTATGTCTGACATTGCTTCATTAAAAGTAGTAGGCTCATCATCTATGAGTGATATGTTATCCTTTCCATGCTCAATATATAGATTTAATCGAGTGGTAGGATGACACATCCTACTAGTTCGTCGCGGATTATGTGTCTTTTGAACTCTCGGTTGTACATCGTATCAACTTGAGGTTCGTGTTCCATGTCGATGTGAATTTGTGGTTCTTGAACTTCTTTAACTTCAACCTCACTCCCACTACTTTCTTTAAGAATAAATTCTCTTTATAAGAATATAACATGTCTTCATACAAGCACCTTTTGCTCAATAGGATGATAGAATTGATAACCGAAACTTTCTTTAGAATACCCCACAAATTTGCATTTATCTGATTTAGCTTGAAGGTTATCAGATATAGCACTCTTCATATAAGCTTCACATCTCCAAATCTTTAAGTGTGGTAATCCAGGTCTTTTACACTCCATATCTCATATGCTGTCTTATGAACCGATTTAGATGGAACTCTATTCAAAAGATATATTGCGGTTTTAATTGCATATCCCCAAAAGGATATAGGAAGGACTGCATGACTCATCATTGAACATACCATATTTAATAGTGTATGATTTCTCCTCTCAGAAACTCCATTATGTTATGGATTTGCAGGAGGATACCATTGTAAGAGAATCTCATTCTCTTTTAAGTAACCAAGAAACTCGTGGTCTAAGTATTCACCACCTCGATCTGATCTAAGTGTCTTAATCGCTAGTTTGTTTCTCTACCTCTAGTCTAAATTCTTTGAACTTTTCAAATGATTCAAACTTTTGTTTCATCAAGTACATATAATCATATCTAGAATTATCATCTGTGAATGTAATTAAATATAAGTATCCACCTCTAGCATTTGTGGACATAGGTCCATATACATCTGAATGTATCAATTCTAGTAACTCACTAGCACGTTGTCGCTTTCCTTTAAAGGGTAGTTTGATCATTTTTTCCAATAAACAAGATTCACAAATTTCATATGATTCATAATCAAAAGGATCCAATTATCCTTCTTTATGCAATTTTGTGATTCTAGTTTCATTGATATGACCTAACCTATAATGCTATAAATAAGATGGAGTTTGGTTACTTGATTTACTTTTCTTACTATTTATGTTAATAATTGGCCTTTTTAGATCTAACTCATACAAACCATTTGTAAGCAATCCAGATATATAATAAACATCATCTTTACAAAAAGAGCAACTGTTATTCTTAATTATTAAGACAAATCCATTCAAATCCAAATAAGAAATAGAAATGATGTTTCTTGTAATAACAGGAACTACAAGTCCCTATAGCTAACACAGTAACTCTTGCTCAATTGCCAACTTGCAGGTCCACTTTTCCTTTCTTCAATGATCTACTCCTTGTTAACATCTGCATATTATTACACAAATGAAGCCACAACCAGTATCTAATACCCAAGAATGTGGAACAGAAGTAGAAAGATTGATCTCAATCATAGTTATACCTGAAGAGATAGATTCCTTAAGCCTTTTGTCTTTCAGGCTAGGAAGATAAGATGGGCAGTTCCTCTTCCGATGTCCGTTGACTCCGCAATGAAAACATGTGCCCTTATCATTGCTCTTCTTCTTGACATCTCCTTTGGCTTTTACTACATTAGTAGAAGCCTTTTGTTTCTTGTTATTATTCTTCTTAAAGCCCTTTTTCTTGCTTTTAGAAGAACTAACCACAAGTGCAGAACTGAGTTCCTTCTTAAGGCACCTTTTCGCAGTCTTGAGCATGTTCAATAGTTTAGGCAGTGTCATGTGCTTCTGATTCATGTTGAAGTTCATAACGAACTATGAAAAGCTCGAACTTAAAGATTGCAACACTAGATCAACGCTTAACTCGTGGTCCATGACAAAACCTAATTGGGCCAATTTTTCAATATACCCAATCATCTTCAGCACATGAGCGTTGGCCGAAGATCCTTCTGTCATCTTGCATTGAAATAGTGCCTTGGAGATTTGATATCTCTCCACCCTACTTTGTGCACCAAATAACTCCTTAAGATGCAGTATCATAGTAGGTGCATCCATGTTTTCATGCCGCCTATGAAGTTCAGGAGAGATGCAAGCTAACATCACACATGTAGCTTATTCAACGTCATCAATATAACGCTGATATTTCTCCCAATCTTCATCAGTAGCATCTGAACAAGGTTTAGCTGGAGCAGGAGTATTAATAACATACAATTTCTTCTCTTACCTAAGAACTATTCTTAAGTTTCGTAGCCAGTCTGAAAAGTTAGGTCCAGTCAGCTTGTTAGCATCCAAGATGCTACTCAATGTCAGGTTGGTACTCATCTTCAAATTCAATAACCAGAAAAACATAAAAGGAGGATATATTAGTTTTTATCCAAAAATCAAACAAAATATGGACTTTAAAATTATTTGATTACTCCCACTATTTTCTACAAAATTATAACCCTCACTATTATATCGAAAAATTATCAAATAATTTCTTAATGGGCTAGGATCCTATTTAAATTAATTGATCTTGAGTTTGCTTAACAAACCAACTAAAAATAAATTAGATAGAAAACAACTTTTCAATCACATCTCATGTGACTCCTAGTACCGTTAGGTGACAACTTTTGCCAAAATATATCAAATATTATTCCTAATCTTGTCTCTAAATTTATATGATTATGGATTTTCGCATCAAAATCATACAATTTTAGTTAAGTAGAACCCATTAATTTAAGATAAAACATGTTTGAACCATTAATTTAAGATAACACCTACATCACTTTAACCAACATCGAACCACTTCCACATTTCTCCCATGTTTCCCTCAACCCATCAACTGCAACCATCTTCCAACGTCGCCTGCCCCATCCATCGCTTGTATCTGTGTTGTCAACGGACTGCCCAAGCGATGCCATCTGTGGCATCACCATTGGGCGTTTAATCTCGTTGACGTCGCTTGTCGCCAATGTTGTTGTCTAGAGCAACGCATTGGCGTTGCTAACGACGCCAACGAACGGTGTCTCTTGTCTCCAATGGTGTTGACCGACAACGGTTTCCAAAGTAAATGTAAATAGCAAGAACAAGCACAAATCGTGCAACCCAGGCAGTAAACACAAAAAAAGGAAAAATCGCAAACATATGGAATTTTTTTTCCAAAAAGAAGATAATATGGGTGACATAAATTAGGGATTTTTCATTCAACGCAGAAGCCAAACAATAACCCAGAAAAATTAGGGTTTTCATCAATAGATGCGGTAAACGCAAATCTAATAAACCCATATAACACATATCGCACATCGTTCACAAAGAAGAAATAAGGCAGTAAGAATTAGGGATTTCAAAACATAAACCCGCAAGGCATGCATCATCCGGAGGCAGAGAAGAAAATTCCATATGGAAAAAGGATGTAATGTAACATCCCACCCCCGACAGGAAGGGTAAAATAGTAAATTGGCATAGGATACGATTGATAGGGATTTATTAGTATTGTCTATGCATACTGGTTCTAGTGAACAGTGAAATCTGTGCATATGAAATAACTGTACATGCATACATGACATTTCCGATTTTCGTGCCTAATGTAATTTTATTGTGATTAATGTGGAAAGTGTGTTTAAAAAATTTATTGGAGTGATCCATTGTGTGTTTTATATTTTAAGGGATTTTCAGGAATTTTTCTGGAATTTTCCGGAGAAAATTCCCAGATCGGAAAAATTGCCAAGTGGCGAACCGGTTGCTTTTTGGTAGCGAAAATTGCTACCCAATGGCACTGTCATATCGGGTATATTATTTTGGGATTGAAATTAGGGTCATTGGACTAGAATGAGTCAGATTCCAGTTGGATTTCTAAATCCTATCCATACTTTGTCTTATACCTAATTTGTCTCTTTCTTCCTTTTAATGCCATTTGTCCTTTGAATTAATGATTTTTGTCTTTAGCATAAGCCTCTCTCTCAGTTATGCCCTATGAAATAGAATGAAAAGAAGACTTAGATGCTTATTTGTCATTCATCCGAAACTTGCTCTCGGTCTTCCTCTCCATCGATTTTTTTGGTTCTCTCCTCAAAGTGTTCTTATTTTCTCCAACCTTACCTTAAGAGACTACCTTCTTGCCATGGAGATTTTATACTTGCATGGTGTTAGGAGAAGTTGTTAGAGAGAATAGCAAGGAAAGAATTGAAAGGAATTAAAGATTGGAAGCTAAGTAGGTAAGTTATTAAGTTAAGCTTTAATCATGCTTTGCTTTTGTATTTATTGAATCATGGCTATTAGATGCATGCAATGGGAGTTATAGTGAATTGATTGTGCTTATTGATGCATTAACTGGATGACAATTATAGCTTGAATTGATGGGTATAAGGCTAGGGTTAAGTATGACTTGATAAAGTCATATAATTGAAGTGTGTTTGCTTAGTTTGGTATTGATT
>JAOQMR010074070.1:0-17254 GCA_027563865.1 Erythroxylum pelleterianum | reverse complement strand
CATAATATATTATTAACAAATCATAATGTTAATACATGAATCACAAATGTTCATTGGCCTAGGGCACACTACTAACAATCCCTACTGTTGATGAGCTCATGGATGAGTTGTATGGAGCTCAGTATTTTTCGAATTTGGACCTAAGGTCCACATACCATCAGAAATTGGTAAAGGAAGAGGATAGGCATAAAACTGTTTTCAAGACACATCAAGGTCTTTGTGAGTGGATTGTAATGCCCTTTGGACTCTCTAACGCTCTTGCCACATTTCAGAGTCTCATGAATGAGGTATTCCAAGGTATCTTACGCAAATATGTCTCGGTTTTCTTTGATGATATCTTGGTCTACAGTTCTTCTTGGTCGTTACATCTGCATCACTTAGAGGTGGTATTTAAATTACTGCTGAAACACAAGCTGTATGTACGCCTATCCAAATGTTCCTTTAGGTTGCAACAGATAGATTATTTGGGTCACACTGTTTCTGGTCAAGGTGTGGCAATGGATAAAGAAAAAGTGAAAGCTGTACTGGATTGGCCTGTGCCTACGAATTTGAAACAATCGAGAGGATTCCTTGGCCTTACTGGGTACTATAGAAGATTCATTAAAGGTTATGCCACTATACCTGCTCCTTTGACCAATTTATTAAAGAAGGACAATTTTTTTGGAATGATTCCACTGCCGCAGCATTTGCCAACCTCCAATTTGCTATTACTGAAGCTCCAGTTCTCAGTCTTCCTAATTTTTCTCAGCCATTTATCCTTGAAACCGATGCTTCTGGGTTGGGAATTGGAGCAGTGTTGAGCCAAAACCACCATCCAATTATATTTTTCTCAAAAAAGTTGACTCCTAGTATGCAAAAGCAGTCCGCTTATGCACGAGAATTTTATGCTATTACTGAGGCTATTGCCAAGTTTCGTCACTATTTACTTGGCCACAAGTTTATCATTCAGACTGATCAGAAAAGTTTACAGAATTTAACCGATCAGGCTATTCAAACTCCTGAACAACAGAAATGGTTACATAAGTTGTTAGGATATGACTTCTCTATTGAATACAAGCCTGGGAAAGACAACATCGCTGTTGATTCTCTATCACGTTCCTTCTTTATGGCCTGGTCCTAACCTAAGTTGACTATTCTCTCAACTCTCCGAGAAGCTATTGTAGCAGATCCTAAGTTGAAAACCATCTTTGACTTGTGCGTTGCAAATCAGCCCCCTAATCTCCACTATTCTGTTCATGATCAACTTCTCTTTTGGAAAGGTCGACTAGTTATTCCTGCTGATAGTGAGATAGTTCAGAACATCTTGCATGAGTTTCATAGTTCTCTGGTGGGAGGTCATGCAGGGTTTGCTCGAACCTTGGCTCGGATCTCTGCTCAGTTTTTCTGGCATGCTCTTCCTTTAGGTTTACTTCAGCCACTACCTATTCCAGATCAGATTTGGGAGGATATAGAAATGGATTTTATAACAGGACTTCCTTCATCAGATTATTCAAGCAACGTTGTGGAAGAAACCTTCATGAAATTTGTGGTGAAATTGCATGGGTTCCCTAAGACTATTGTTTCTGATAGAGACAAAGTCTTCACAAGTCAATTTTGGCAACATCTCTTTAGATTGAGTGGCACCTCTCTTAACATGTCTACTGCATACCATCCTCAGTCTGATGGGCAGTTTGAAGCCTTGAACAAATGCCTTGAAATGTATTTACGCTGCTTTACTTATGAAACTCCTAAGGAATGGGTTAAACTCTTACCTTGGGCTGAATATTGGTATAATACCGCCTATCATACTAGTCTTGGAATGACACCTTTCAAAGCTGTTTATGGTCGAGATCCTCCCACATTGGTGAAATATGTCCCTTCTCGTACTGATCCAGTTTCCGTTCAAGATCAGCTCTTGCAGAGAGATTCTGTCTTGGCTAAATTAAAGATGAATCTCCAAAAGGCTCAGCAATATATGAAAAAGTATGCGGACCAGAAACGAAGGGTTGAAGAATGGCAGGTTGGCGACATGGTCTTAGTGAAGCTCCAACCTTATAGACAACATTCCAACGCTGTGCTACAACCTATTGCCATTTTGGACTCGCGAGTGGTTGTTAAGGGTTCTCAACATGTTCAGCAGCATTTGGTCCATTGGGAGGGCATGGAGAAGTCTCAGGCAACTTGGGAAGATCACAGTACTTTGCGCAAGGCTTACCCCGACTTCAACCTTGAGGACAAGGTTGTTCTTAATGGGGGAGGAATTGTAAGCAACTCGGTTAGAGCAGGGGTAAATGAGGCAGATATAGAGGAAATTTGAGATGGACGCGTGGCTACTGATCCATTGCATAAGGAAAGGACTGATTCTATTTTCTGGACTTTAGCTCGTCATTTCATATTTCGTTGTTCTTGTGTTGCGCTGCTGTAATTCTACTATACATCAGTAGCATTTTCTGTTGTTGTAAGTAAAACAATTCAACAACAACAACACAAACGCAGAGTTGAGTTCATTTATCGTTCCATATAAAATTAATCTTGATCTACGTTCATTACACCTTACCAAAGGATTATCCACTTGATCATTGGATGTGATTGAAGGGAATCAAAACTACAATTAAAGAAAGCTCTATAAAAGGAGAATTATAACGAACAACTTGAAATATGCATTTTTAAAGAAGACTGGTGAGTTTATGGTATCAATTCAGACTTGATCCATACAATCATTAGGGGTGTATCATTTTTCTTTTTTTTGTCGAAACTTGGATTCTAAAGAATAAAACTTTTAATTGAAATATCTTTCAAAGTATTTTAAAATCATTTGTCAATCGCCCAAAAATACACACTATAAGTCGATAAAGGAAAACTCAATTATAATCTAAGAACACTTGTCAAACATCAAATAATAAATCTCGACATAACTATTGGAGTAGATGTATAAGTGGGATACAACAAACACATAATATCAAGTCGCCCTAAATAGGTTTAGTTTTGACAAATTGATAACCATGTTCGAAAACTTTACTATGGCTTTACATATGTAAGTTTGAATGGGGTAGGTTGATGACCTAGTAAACTAACAATCATTTTCAATAAACTCATCTAGGACTTTCCTCTAAAAGACCCTATTTATGGTAAACTAGTAATCCTATTCTTCCCCAACACATATTTGACTTTCCTTCGACATGTATGCTTATGATACAATGGCAACCCTCTTCAATAACTCACCTTTGGTCTCTCTTGACCTGCTTATATGAGGTATGTTGAGGATTTGACAGGAATCGTCCCACAGAAGCCTCATTAAGAATATTCTCTGAGAATACTCTGCGAAATATGTCATAGAGATTTTTCTGCCACCCGTAGGGAAGCAAAACATTGTTCAATCTCACTCGTTGACAAAAGCAAATCTCAATTGTTCATCACTCTATATAAAGGACAAAGCGTTCAAGATGACTCACTTTTGTCATCATTAGAGAATTATTAGATAGATAAAACACTCATATCCTTAATTGCCTACATGTCTTCTTAAGAAGATTTATATGTTAAGGAGATCGACATATTTATCTTTTTCAACATGTAAGTTCCCATTTTTTTTTATTTTCTAAGTTATGGAAACCGGTAGCAATTGAAGTTTTATCTCAGGTAGGTATAATGATGTAGGTTTGGCAGCCTTAAATGGTATAAATTAGAGTGTGTCCCTCAAGTTTGTAAAAAAAACCACCCTCTTTAAATCACCCACACAATCATTTCCCCTTGTAAGGTATAGTATAAGCTTGACTTAGGTTTAGCAAGAGGTTCCATGTCTAAAACTCATCATTAGACTGAAAGAGTAGAGAAATAGGCAGAAAGGGTAATGTTTTGCTATATTAATTAAGTGAGAAAACAATCCTTTATATACAACCTTGATGATAACTAGATAATCATAAATAAATAAAAGATAATACTAAATAAAAGATTACAAAAAAGGAGATATTCGCATGTGAAAATAATGGTAATGTAGAGTAGATATTGGTTAAGATACTAAGGTGTTATCAGCCCTTCAAGTTCACAGAATGATGCGACAATGAGCTTGTTTTACAACCGTTGAAATGCTAAAGAGGAAAGAGCTTTGATCATAATATTAGCAATCTGAGCAGAGGACAAAATGTGGCAAATGAGTAGAGCTTTGCTGGTGACTAAATCAAGAATAAAATGAATGTCAATTTCAATGTGCTTGGTACAAGCATGAGAAACCAGATCTGAGGCTAAAAAGGTAGCATCGAGATTGTCACACCACAAGGTAGGAGAAAGATTTGCAAGACCCAAAATTCAGCAAAAAGAGCAGTAATCCAACATAATTATGTAGAAACAAGGGCAATGTTGTGTTACTCGGCTTCAGTACTTGATCAAGCAATAGTTGGTTGCTTTTTGACATTCCAGGAGATAAGATTAGGTCCCAGAAAGATACAGTTATCATATGTAAAATGTCAATCATCAGATAACTAACTCAATTAGCATCACAATAGGCTTGTAAAGATAGGGTGGAAGATTTTATGAAATGAATGCCATCAGAGGGTGTGAGGCGGAGATATCGTTGAATCCATTTCACCGTTGACCGATGAATGTCAGTAGAAAACAATAGAAATTGGGAGAACTTATTGACAACAAACTGAATATCACGATAGGTGAGAAAAAGGTATTGAAGAGTGCCAATAGTGCTACGATATTTAGTGGGATCACAAAGAAGAACACCATAATTTTTAGATAAGGGAAGAGATGGAGTGATGGGTGTATGAACTGGTTTAGATTTATCAAAGTCAATTCAAAGAAGGAGATCTTTGGTGTGTTCGGTTTAGGTGAAATGAAGACCTTGAGAAGTGGTGTGAGCTTTGACACCAAGAAAATGATGAAAAGGACCTAAGTCTTTTATAGAAAAGGTAGAGTTGAGTTGAGTTCATGAATAAGAGTGGTGATGAAGGAGGGTAAGGAACCAAATACTAGGATATCATCTACATAAACTAAAAGAAAAGTTATACGAGAGTTGATTTTATGAATGAAGAGATAGGTGCCAGAATTTGAGGGTTTGAAAAGGAGTTCAGGGAGTTTTTGACTAAGACGATGAAACTAGGCTCGAGGGACTTATTTAAGACCATATAAGGCTTTATGGAGTCTACAACCATAGTGAGGATGATATGGATCTATGAAGCCAGGAGGTTAAGACATACAATCAGGTTCTTATAAGTAACCATGAAGAAAGGCATCATTAATGTCAAATTGGTGAATAGGACAATTATAAGACATAACCAAGGCAATGATGATTTGAATAGTGGTGAGTTTGATAACAGGACTGAAAGTAGCAGTGTAATAAACTCCTGTAGTTTGATGTAATCTTTGGCAACAAGATAAACTTTATAGTGCTCAAGGGAGCCATCGAGATTTTTTTTAGTGCAAAAAAACCATTTACAGTCGACAATGTTTGTGTTTGGTGAGGGGAAACCAATAAACCAATTACTCTTTTATATTAAGTCGTTATATATGGTTTAGTAAAATTCGACTCATTTATCACTTCATTAGTTAGTTTATATATATATATTATAAAAATAAATTAAACCGAAAAATTTATTGATTCGTAATCTAATTATATTGGTTGAAACAATCAGTTTAATCTGATTTTTAAATTATTAATAATAATCTTTTACAATTATTTATCGTTGTAAACACATATGAATTTTGTAGCTTTTTATAATTTAAAATTCATAGAAATTAAAACATTATAGCTATCCATAAAAAAATCTTAATGATTGCTCTCGTTTATTTTGTTAATGGAGGGTATAAAAATGATCTACTCAGACCACTAATTAAAGGTGTTCAATTTAAGTTTCAACAAGAGTAAGTAATTATTATGCCCGTATACACAGAACTGAATTGCAAAATTATTGATACCGAATACATATAACCATACCTAATAAAATAGGGAAATTATAATCATAGAGGTCTAACTGTGGGACTTATTTGCTATAGGACACACAATCCTCCCCTACTAAATAGCTTGATTAGCTAATGAAAGCCCAAGTGCTCCACTTTCATCAAGGATTCGGGGATGGTGGACAGTGGCGCTTATAAGCATGACATTTTTCTTTGGCTCTAGGGACAGTATCTTCCGCCAAGCTCGCATTCAAATGCCTTTCCTTCTTGGAAGAACGATTTATCATAAACTTCGCTACCTATGAACATTTTAAATATGTAATCATATAAGAACTTTTGCTACCTAACTGGGGCCAAACAAAATTCTTTTTAAGCAAAATTTATTCGTACAAAAAATTTGATTTTAATAAAAATTTGTAAAAAGTTGTTCCTAGCAAATCTTGTGTGTAAAAGTTTGTGTCGACTACACCTTGTGTCTGGTCCTCCCATATATGCAATGACATAGAACATAAGATGATTAGCTTATAGACTTTCTACTTTAGCTTTGCAGAATACTATAAGAAAACTATTTTATGAGTGGATAAGAAGATGGTCAATAACAAATTTGCAAGTGTACATTTTTTAGTTTTGGCTCCTTTATTTGTCCCATATTAGTTGGGGAAAATAATTGGGGCAAGGCTCTTGCTTATATAAGGAGGTTGCTACCTCCTTGGTTAATGCACCAATACAAATTTAAAGATTTGTATGACAAATTTGACTCTAGTTAAAATTTTCTTTTGAGGTGAGAGTTGGAGAGTTTGTTTTGGGTATTTCTTTATGGGTATATTGGTGTATCGGGGGATTGGGTGAGAAGAAAAATTGTGTGATTGTAAGGATCTT
This sequence comes from Erythroxylum pelleterianum, assembly GCA_027563865.1. Lineage (NCBI taxonomy): Eukaryota > Viridiplantae > Streptophyta > Magnoliopsida > Malpighiales > Erythroxylaceae > Erythroxylum > Erythroxylum pelleterianum. Next base: position 10,498 of record JAOQMR010074070.1, on the reverse strand, counting down.
TTCACATAGTGGATCTTCTTTTCGGTGCTCGTGGTTTTTTCTCCAGTTTGGGAATTTCCGCGTAAATTCTCTTATGATATTATTATTTCTCTATTTTCGTATATTTGTCTATAAAATATCCTTGGGTGTGGGTTCAGAAGCCCTAAATTTCTAACAATTGGTATCAGAGTCAAGGTGTGTTTTTTTTTGAAAATTTTGAGTATGCTCTGTGGTCACAGTTTTAACTGATCTTCTACATCTTAAGAGATTTTCTTAAGAAAGGTTCATTTGGTGGGGTGAAGCTTTGGTGTGGTAGTGTGAATGTAAGATCCCGTCCCCATATTAAGAGTTAGGATCCAAAATTTCAGTACATGGGAGCTCGAAGAGAGACTAAGGAAATACATTTTCTTGCTCATGCATAATATTAGCATATTTGCACATAAATATTGAATGTTGTGCATAAAAAAAGTGGTACATGTATTCATTAACAACTTCTGGGTATAATTGATGTTAAATGTGATTTTATTGAAAATGAGAAATAGAGGCAGTTGAAAGAGTGATCTTGGTATGAGTTGTGATAAGAAAAGATTTAGAAACAAAATTAGTAATGATCTGGAAAGTGTTCACTGAGTGTACTTCATTCCATTAGCCATAACTTTTTCTCTAGTTATCCAAACGAGATGATTCTTAATTTAGATTAAACTAGAAACATATGGCTACATTTCTTATGAAGACATAGAATTTAAATTCTATCTCTAAGAATCTCAAAGTTTGTCATGAAGTTGAGAATTGGGTACAGTACATTGGTGGATGAATGTAAAATTCATCTTCGGACTTTAGGGGAAAATTTGGGCTTGATCTATATAGATTTTGGCAAAGTTGCCTTCTTGAGATTTGTAAATCTTTTTGTTATCTTTCCAACGGTATATAGTATGGAAATTGTGGACATTTGAGTCAAAAGTTATAATCTTTATAAGTGGCAATGCTAGAGAGTGAAAAGTAAGACGAAACAAAAGTAAGACGAAGCAAAAGGAAGACGAAGCAAAGTAAAACGAAGCAAAACTAAGGCAAAGCAAAAGTAAGGCGAAGCAAAGTAAGACGAAGCAAAATTAAGACGAAGCAAAATAAGAGGAAGCAAAAGTAAGACGAAGCAAAAGTAAGATAAAGAAAAAGTAAAACAAAGCAAAGTAAGATGAAGCAAAAGTAAGACGATGCACAAGTAAGACAAAGCAAAGTAAGACGATTGAGGACAAAAATAGGCTGGATTCTTTTGGTCATAACATCTTCTTTAGACACCCAAATGACCTGATTCTTAAACCATTGGATTCGTAAGACATTGCTCTACATCTCTACCGCAATCATATCCATTTGAAATGAGGTGAGAAAAATTGAGTGAAAAATGTGGGACGGGTACAGTGAGTGTGTTCTTAAATAATAAGAACTGGTGTTATTCCAATGAACATACTTAAGTATTTTGATGATTTCTGGATCGGTAGAGCTCTAAATGAGATAATTTTTTATTTGTGATAAACTAGAGACATGGAGCTACAAATGGTATGAAGAAATTAATATCTAATTTAGTCTCTAGGATATTTAAAATTCAGATTGAAGTTATGCATAGTATATTATTTTGTACAAGAGCAGTCCAAAAATGTTTGAAATATATCTTTTGAATCACTAAACCAAATTGAATGATTTTGAAGGCATTAGAAACTTAAGACAATTGGAGACATTTTTATGGAAGAAAGTGTTATGTTAGATTGTTCAAGGGTACTGTTGGCAAGACACTTTAGCACAAAAGAGATAAGGCATAAATGGAAGGGCAAATGGGACAATTCTCAATCATTAAGGGCATAATTGGAAGAAAAAGTGTTGTCTTGCTTATAAATAAAGGAGAAAACGTGAATGAGAAGATTCTAGAGAAGCAAAATGTGTGGATAAGAAAAGAGATAAGAGAGAGAAAACATGAAATAGAATGAAAGGGAGAAAGAAGAGAAAACAAGCTAGGGTTTTAATTTTCTTAGCCTTCAAGAGAGATTTTGAAGTTTTTCAAGAAGAGAAAAATGAAAAGGAAGAAAAGAGCATTTGAGCTAAAGATCTCTTCATTTGATGAAGAATCAAGGAAACCAAGAGAATCCTACTCAAGAACAAGGGGAAAGACAATCTTGACTTGGAGTTTTGCAAACAAACTAGGTGGGTAATTTATTTATGGATATATGTAAATGGGCGATGTGCTTAAGTGTGTGTATATGGTTGAATTGCTAAATTATGGATGAGAATTGGATATTATGAGATCACATGAGGTTAGAAAAGAGATGATGAGAAAGTGAGTTATGATATAGAGTAACTAAGTGTTCTTGAAGTGTGAGCTTATGAAAGGGGAATGAGCTTAATATGTGATTTAGAATATATATACCCGGTATTGTCATTGAACATGCATTGTACATAGCCCATATAACTATTTGGGCATAAATGAGTTTTGTAACAGGTGTGGTGTGAATTGTGTATTGCATAAATTGTGATATGCAGGTTAAACATCCGCATACTAACATATCCAGAATTTGGAAGCAAATGCTATTTTGGAGCGTACTGTGAGTAGACCGAGATGGTCTCACTTTATTGTTTGTTATTTGAAATTTTATATCATATGACTATTGAATGATTATGTGGATGTGATTGCTTATGTTAGTTTTCGGACAGAAGGTCCGATGATTGTGATGTTTGAATTGGATATTGAAGTGCTACTTGAATGTGATTTGGATGAAGTATATGCACTTAATGTGATTGTTAAATGTGTTAGTAATGTGTATTGCCTTATGAAGGAAAGTGTGAATTCTTAACTTTAATGTTGAATGTTGAACTAAGGTCCGATGATATGAGAAAGTGATTGAATGAGATGTGCAATTATGAGTGATGCATTCCATTACATGAATGCATGAAATATAATAGCAGTTGTGACCAGAGTAGCCAACGAATAGAGCTTAAAACATAACGAGTGAAAATGAGCCTCGAGTTCAAAAGTGATTCAGAGCCTCAGGCTCAACATTTAATGAGCCCTGTATCCCCCAAGTGGATAAGGGACAGTTATTAATGAGCCCTATATGGGACAGTTTAGGCACTCGGTCACAACAAAGTAACAAATAGAAAGTGAGTCTCATGTGCATTGCATATGCATAATATGAATGATTAAGTGTATTGAAATGTGAAATAATGTGAAATGTGAAATAAAGTGAAATGTGTGAATTATGTGTTATGTGACTGGGTGAGCCATCGATGATGGTTACTCATTGAGTTCGCAAAACTCACCCAAAATTTGTAAATATTTTTCAGGATCAAAAGAATACCCCGTTAGGCCAACGAGAGTATACCTACAGCATTCAAGTGAAGGATAGAGGTCGGGATCAGTTCGCATCTGCATTTCATTTCTCTATTTTGTATTGAATTGTATCTTTCGCAACTTTTTGTATAAATTTGTATTCCAAAATGACTTGAGTGTTTTGTAACTGTGAAAAGGCCCAAATGGCTATTGAAAATGTTGTTAATGGTTTTGTGATAATTGAAAATGTTTATGAAGGAAAATGTGGGCCCAATTTGAGTATCGATTTTCGCAAAATATGTTATTGATTTCAAAAATTTATTATACCGATTTCTGACTGATTGAGTGCTTTAGCACGCCACCCTTATGGGGCATGGACTCGGATATCACCCACGATGTCGGGTTCGGGTCATTGCGGGAGTGGGGTGTTACATTTATGTGGTATCAGAGCCCAGAAGTACTATCTTATATGGGCATTTTGAACTGTGTATCAAGTTACATGCATACGAGTCATGTCATAGCAGACAGCGGCAACTGATCCCCAGTATGAGTCACATGCGTGAGCATTTCCTTAAGAGTCTGCGTGGTTAGAAGCATTGAGAAAATTGATGATCTGACAGAATGTGAGAATATAAAGGTTTATGGACATTTCGGAAATGAGAAATAGTATCTGGTTTTGTATGAAAATATAACTGTACACCATAATGGGGGTATGTATCCTTGAAGGTGATATAGGTGGGAATAGATATATTGTTGTAGATTGATTGAGGAAAATGAGAATATGAGTAGAAATAATGAGACTAAAGTGTACAAACAGAATAAAATGAAATCATAAAATTGTTATGATCATAAAAGGATGAATTTGGAACCGAAATGGTTATGTGGGTATTGTGATAAAAGTTTGTAATTTAATATAAGGGGATATTAAGGGAAAATTGAGATCGAAAATTCATAATAATTATGCATCGGAAATTTTGGATTGGTTGAGAATATATATATATACATGGGAAGAGAAATAGTATATAGATGGATATAACAGATAAAGATTTAGTGTATCTGTATCGGTGGATGTATTATTGAATATGAACTTGATATTGCGTTATGGTGATATGTCCTTGAAGGTGATATAAATGTGAATACACTGTTATGGGTTGTTTGAGGAAAAATAAGGATATAAGTGGAAATGATGAGATTAAATTGTATAAACCAAGTTGGTATGACCTTGAAAGGTTGAACTTGGACTTAAAATGGTTGTGTGATTATCGATATAAGAGTTTATGATTCAGTATAAGATTATATTTGTGGAATGGAGATTTAAGTTTCCTATGGGTTATGCCCCTACAATTATAAACTGATTGAGTATATATATATATATATATATATATGTGTGTGTGTGTGTGTGTGTGTGTGTGTGTGTGTGAGAGAGAGAGAGAGAGAGAGATGAAATAAATGACAATTGGAAGATGATATGATGATAGCGATATATGAAAAAGTTGTTGAGTTAAGTTGATTTGTCATTGTGAGTGCACATCTAATAGTAGGATCACCATGACAAGTGAAACTATTAAGCTTATGTGAATAATATGCATGGAGATAATATAGGAAGTAATCGGTGACTTATTGAATAAGTGTTAATCATAGTTCCTATAGTTCAAAGTTCAAGATTAGTTAGAGTAAGACATAAGAGTACTTGTAGTGATCGATTGGGAAGAAATTGAGATTGTTAATGATGTTATCATATGTGATGAATTTGAGGAAAAAGAAGGACACGATTGTGGCGTAATCTCCATTTTCGAGGACTTGCACAAAGGGAGAAGAGTTATCTAGATGCCAAGGTATTAGAGTAAATGAAATTGTTTAGTTCCTCACAGAGCCTCATTACAAGGGATGTTCTGATCATGTAAGCTATGGCATAAATTGATCCTATTGAGATATTATGTATAGTTGAAATTGATCTTCTTGAGGTACTACGAATGACTCATAAGGAATTATGAAAAAATAGTTGATTGAAAAGGATTTCATGAACAGTACCGATGATTGTAGCAAGAAATCTTATATCAAAGAAGAATTTTCCTAAATTGGGTTAAGTTGATCAGATGATTTAGGCTAAGAATGATCAATGAAGAAATAAATCGAAAACGAATAAGTAAGAAATTAAAAGGTAATAATGGAATCATATCCCAAGTGGAGACTCAGGCATAGGAAGTGGAAAATGCTACTGAGGGTGTATGCATTTTGTTTAATGTAAAGTATCCAACTACGTGAGTGGATTTTAAATTCGAGGTGACCCTATTGCAAATGTGAGGAGAATAGAGGTCTACATTATATTCGATGAAAACATGTTCAGGAAATACAAATTGAATATGAGGAAGTGATACCAGCACGCAAAGTGAAGTATTCAAATAAATTGAAAGTGTGTGAAGGAACTAGTACGATTGAATAGGCATTTGAATAAGTCGATGTGAATTAAAGGAAATCGAATGAAAAGAGAAAGTCATTAGAGACAAGAAGTCAAGTGGGAGACTGAAAATGACATGAGATAATACCACCTTAATTAAGGAATTAGTCACTTAAGGAATTGCAAGAATTAATTATGACATAAGGAAAATTTTGAATGATATCTGTTGGAGTTAATAATACCCCCAAATAGCATTGTGATATTGAATATTTAAGTGATACAAGCAAAATTGTATCAATTAGTGACTATGATCATAGATGGTATTTTGAGTGTGTTTGAAAGGTAAAAAGGGACGTTTTGAATATTTGAGGAATATGACACTAATGATAATAATATCATTTGGATTTGAAGATTGTGCAGAATATAATGAAGTTTCACATCAGAGAGTAAGATATAATATGTTGCAATAGTATAAAGTAGTTTTTAGTATGCATGAGACAATTAAAGTCTTATGAGTTGATTTTGATACATGGTTTAGAAGTGTTATGATAGTAATTGTCTTGAGGTCTTGGAGACATTAGATGTGTAGAGTCAGGTATTGGAATGTACAAATTATGTAAGTTAAGGAAATTATTGAGTTTGAAGAATGTACAAATGAGTGCTATATTGGTAAAGGTAGTATGTAAGCTGAACAGACAATGATATAATGGGATAGTACAAATTCAGATATTGAGGTTACCAAATCTAGTGCAATGAATCGTACAAAAATGATGAGTGGAATATGGGGCAAAATGAAGTGTATTTTAGATCAACTTTACTAGAAAGAAGTAAGAAAGCCTAAAAGCTAAGAATTCAGAATTGTGAGTCCCCTAGAAGAATTGAAAACGAATATGAACTTTTGAGTGGAATCGGAAGAATAATGTTTGGTGGTTGAAATAACAAGTATGTGTACCTGATAAGGATAACTGAATAAAGAGATTATTAGGGAACTGCAATAACAACCTCTGCTATACATCCTCAGGAACACATCGAAATGGGCAATTGAAGGCTAAGAACGTAGGACTGAGTTAGGGATATGCTTGAAGATTATATTTTTGGAGTTTATAGGAATATGAGATTGATGTATAGTTCCAATTGACTACAAGTATAACAATTATTATCATAGTGACATCATTAAAATACTCTATGAGGCGTTGTAAGATGGTAAGGGGTTGTTCACCCTTACATTGAAATGAAGAGCGTCTAAAAATGGTAAAAGACCAGAATTGATTTGAGATACAGGTGATGAGTGAGATGAATCTGAAATAAGAGTAAAGTGACTTATGAAAGATAAATGAGTTAGGTGGAGCAACATCGGATTTAGAGAATATAGTGAAATGAATATAAGAGTTGAATGTATTAACACTAAATAGAAGTGAATTGTCAAAGGAGAGATGAAGTGTTTTTGTGAGTACCACCTTGGCAAGGTGTGCTCAGATTTGGAGAAAGGATAAGTTAAGCTATTATGAATTGGTATGTATGAAAATTATTATAAGTTAGTGTTATTGGTGAAAGAGGTCTTAGATTCATAATATGTGATATGTGAATAGGTTAAAAGATTTATGAATATACCGATGAAATAATCAAGATAGCGTAATAGCTGAATCAGTGATTGAAGGACCTATTGAGTTATCAGCTGTGGTCATTTGGAAGAGAGCATTTGAGTGGTGAAGTATATACGAAATGGAGAAGCATATGAGGAATTACTACCTCTACCGTAATGATCAATCAAATGAGAATTTCATGGACAAAATTTATTAAGGGTGAGAATTGTAACATTCTGTCCCCATATTAAGGGTTAGGATCTGAAATTTCAGTACATGGGAGCTCAAAGAGAGACTAAGTAAATGCATTTTCTTGCTCATGCATAATGTTAACATATTTGCACATAAATATTGAATGTTGTGCATAAAAAAAAGTGGTATATACATTCATTAACAACTTTCGGATATAATTGATGTTAAATGTGATTTTATTGAAAATGAGAAGTAGAGGGAGTTGAAAGAGTGATCTTGGTATGAGTTGTGATAAGGAAAGATTTAGAAACAAAATTGGTAGTGATCTGGAAAATGTTCACTGAGTGTGCTTCGGTCTGTTAGCCATAACTTTTTTTTCTAGTTATCCAAACAAGATGATTCTTAATTTGAATTAAACTAGAAACATATGGCTACATTTCTTATGAAGACATCTAATTTAAATTCTGTCTTTAAGAATCTCAAAGTTTGTCATGAAGTTGAGAATTAGGTACAATACATTGGTGGATGAACATAAAATTTATCTTCGGACTTTAGAGGAAAATTTGGGATTGATCTATATTTGCCAATTAGCAAAGTTGCCTTCTTGAGATTTGTAGATCTTTCTATTATCTTTCCAATGGTATATAGTATGGAAATTATGGACATTTGAGTCAAAAGTTATGATCTTCATATGTGGCGATGCTAGAGAGTGAAAAGTAAGATGAAGCAAAAGTAAGACGAAGCAAAGTAAGATGAAGCAAAAGTAAGACGAAGCAAAGTAAGACGAAGCCAAAGTAAGACGAAGCAAAATTAAGACGAAGCAAAGTAAGACAAATCAAAAATAAGATGAAGCAAAGTAAGACGAAGTAAAAGTAAGATAAAACAAAAGTAAGACGAAGCAAAGTAAGACGAAGCAAAAGTAAGACGATGCAAAAGTAAGACGATTGAGGACAAAAATAGGTTGAATTCTTTTGGTCACAACTTCTTCTTTAGACACCCAAATGACCTAATTCTTGAACTATTGGATTTGTAAGATATTGCTCTACATGTCTACCAAAAATCATAGCCATTTGAAATGAATTGAGAAAGATTTAGTGAAAAACGTGGGACGAGTACAGCAAGTGTGTTCTTAAATAATATGAACTGGTATTATTCCAATGAACATACTTAAGTATTTTGATGATTTCTGGATCGATAGAGCTCCGAATGACATAATTTTTTATTTGTAGTAAAATAGAGACATGAAGCTACAAATGGTATGAAGAAATTGAAATCTAATTTAGTCTCTAGGATGTTTAAAATTCAGATGGAAGTTATGCATAGTATATTATTTTGGACAAGAGCAGTCCAAAAATGTTTGAAGTATATCTTTTGAATCACTAAACCAAATTGAATGATTTTGAAGGCATTAGGCATTAGAAACTTAAGACAATGGGAGACATTTTTATGGAAGAAAGTGTTATGTTAGATTATTCAAGGGTACTGTTGGCAAGACACTTTAGCACAAAATAGATAAGGCATAAATGGAAGGGCAAATGGGACAATTCTCAATCATTAAGGGCATAATTGGAAGAAAAAGTGTTGTCTTGCTTATAAATAAAGGAGAAAACGTGAATGAGAAGATTCTAGAGAAGCAAAATGAGTGGAAGAGAAAAGAGATAAGAGAGAGAAAACATGAAAAAGAATGAAAGGGAGAAAGAAGAGAAAACAAGCTAGGGTTTTAATTTCCTTAGGCTTCAAGAGAGATTTTGAAGTTGTTCAAGAAGAGAAAAATGAAGAGGAAGAAAAGAGCTTCCATTTGAGCTAAAGATCTCGTCATTTGGTGAAGAATCAAGGAAACCACTAGAATCCTACTCAAAAACAAGGGGAAAGGTAATCTTGACTTAGAGTTTTGCAAGAAAACTAGGTGGGTAATATATTTATGGTTATATGTAAATGGGCGATGTGCTTAAGTGTGTGTATATGGTTGAATTGCTAAATTATGAATGAGAATTGGATATTATGAGATCACATGAGGTTAGAAAAGAGATGATGAGAAAGTGAGTTATGATATAGAGTAACTAAGTGTTCTTGAAGTGTGAGCTTATGAAAGGGGAATGAGCTTAATATGTGATTTAGCACATACATTGTACATAGCCCATATAACTATTTGGGCATAAATGAGTTTTATAACGGGTGTGAATTGTGTATTGCATAAATTGTGATATGCAAGCTAAATATTTGCATACTGGCGTATCCAGAATTTGGAAGCAAATGCTATTTTGGTGCGTACTGTGAGTAGACCGAGATGGTCTCACTTTATTGTTTGTTATTTGAAATTTTGTATTATATGACTATTGAATGATTATGTGGATGTGATTGCTTATGTTAGTTTTCGGACAGAAGGTCCGATGATTGTGATGTTTGAATTGGATATTGAATTGCTACTTGAATGTGATTTGGATGAACTATGTACACTTAATGTGATTGTTAAATGTGTTAGTAATGTGTATTGGCTTATGAATGAAAGTGTGAATTCTTAACTTTAATGTTGAATGTCAGACTAAGGTCCGATGATATGAGAAAGTGATTGAATGAGATGTGCGATTGTGAGTGATGCATTCGATTGCATGAATGCGTGAAATATAATGGCAGCTTTGACCAGAGTAGCCAACGAATAGAGCTTAAAGCTCAACGAGTAAAAATGAGTCTCGAGCTCAAAAGTGATTCAGAGCCTCAGGATCAACGTTTAATGAGCCTTGTATCCCCTAAGTGGATAAGGGACAGTTATTAATTAGCCCTATATGGGACAGTTCAGGCACTTGTAGGAAAATCCCGGTGTGTCCATCACATGAACACGGTGGGGAAAAAAATTTTTTTGTCCCGGGACATTCCCGAAAGCCAGGATCCATGTGTATATATAAACAGTCAAACTATAACGACCAACGTAGACCGTCTCTAACGGTATCCACGAAGAGGTCGGAAAACCTAACCGGGACAAACCCTTTTGACCCGGGAATAGCTAGACTAAAGAAAAGAGTGCTAGCTCTT
>JAOQMR010074048.1:0-17256 GCA_027563865.1 Erythroxylum pelleterianum | reverse complement strand
CTGTACCACGATCGAACGACTAAAGGAAAAACTACTTTGAGAAGATAAATTCATCTTGCAACTGCCATCAGATATTACATCAGATATTACATCAGATTATAAACAATCTTTAAATTCACGCTCAGCTCTGTTTCCATACATTGAATTGCTGCGATTAACGGTTTAAACATTTAGAAAAAGAGGTGTAGGCAATGCCACAAAAGTATCCCATCCTCTTCCCCCAGATTAGAAGACGAATTATATAGAAAAGACTTAAAACAGAAATATGATGTTTCAAAAATATCCACAACTATTTGAACATTTTATCACAACTTTCTCTGCAGTCGTGCATACTAACCTTTTCAATGCAGCATCAAGGTCTTGCTCCTCCTTATAATTGAAAGCATCATCAAACCCAAACCTGTCCTTTAATAAGTCAACCTTGCATGTTTAAACAAAAGAAAATGATTAATTTCTCGTATCTCAGAATGAAACCTCTTGCGGCAACCGACCAAAACAGAGTAGACAGACTGACAGAGGAAGGAATGTAACAGATGTGTGATCGATTGCTAAAAAAACTCCATCGAGTTTCACAAATGAAGTTTATAAAAAAGAGGTGCAACAGTGTCATCCACAAGTGACTTATTTCTTTCAATTTTAAGGAATTATAACAAGATTGTGAAGTGCTCAAAAGAGCTCCTCAAATCAAAGACTGAAAAGATGAGCAATTATCAAAAATAATGGTGATCCTCAAGGAAATTAAGAGATGATCCATTTGCGTTTGTTTGCATATGCATAAACTTGTATTCACAAAGTTTCAACCTTTCTTTATTAAGCATAAGAGAGAAAAGCACACCTTATCTTTACTACCAGCACTACCAACGACATAGCAACCCAACAATTTGGCAAACTGCCCAACTAGCTGACCAACAGCACCAGATGCTGCTGAAATGTAGACACGTTCTCCTTCCTTTGGCGAACAAATCTCATAGAAACCAATATAGGCAGTCATGCCAGGCATGCCTATAAATAAGAGAGATCTTAATAACACCAAATGTATGAATACGTATTGAAGTAACAAGATAAAAAGATAAGATGAGCTGAATTTTGGTAACTTCAAGTCAGTTAAAGAAGTTCGTTAAAATTAGAAAGATGTATTATATAACTACAGAAAGAAAAAAAAACTTTTGAAGATGTGTGAACAAGTTCAAATAACTTTTGAAGGTTAGAATAGGTGGTATTAGCGGTTTCAGGATTTATACCACACACCTGCATACACTCCGAATAGGCATCCAAGCAACATCCCAAAACATATACGCAGAACGGTCTGACTACTATATGTGAAATTTCTATATGTTATTTCTATACGCAGAACAACACTTAAACCATATGTCAAATTTCTATACGTTATTTCTGAAATTTTTTGAGAACGTATGTAGTTACCAAGAAGTCCAGTATAGTAAGAAAGTGGAACATCTGTGTGGTTGATTTTGGTAAGGCCTTCAGTTTCTTCGATCAGACTATACTGTTCCCAGCCTGTTATGCCCCAAACTAGGTCACCTTCCTCGAATTTTGGATCCCCCGAAGTCAAAACCTTAGACACTCCGTAGCCTATTACTGGCTGCGAAGTAACATTAATCACCATAGTTTGTTTTTATTAATCACCATAGCAGAAGTGAGATAAAAGATACGAGTGCTTACAGAGCCAGGCGTTAAGTGAGTGAAATCGAGTTCTTTCCCACTTTTCATGAGGAAGCTAGTGTAAGGATCACAAGACAAGTATAGATTCTTGACCAGAACCCCTTTAGAGCCTTGTGGTAACTTCAGTTTCATGCTACTGGTGGTGATGTACATGTCTGATTCTCGAGGAACACCTGAAACATAGTCCTTAAATATGACTTGCATGTTGCTTACTTCTTCCGCTGAATCACCACCAGCCATTTTTGTCAATTCCTTCACTCTCTCACTGTCTTGACCTCTTTTCCAGACTGCTACATGTGCTGGCGAGGAAGTAGTGGTGTGCATTTATCGCAGAGATACAATCTACTGAAGTGACACATTTCTGATCTTTTATTTTCTATTTGTTGTTTATTTAATGCGCCGGTTGATCAGGATCAGCAATGACGACAAGATCAGGATCAGCAATGACGACAAGAGCAGGTATTTGACCAGGATCAGCAATGACGACAGGAGCAGGATCAGCAATGACGACAAGAGCAGGTATTTGACCAGGATCAGCGTTCTTGTTCTGTCATTATATACGGATGAGAAAGAAAAAATTTGAATAGTTTATCTAAAAAATCTAAGATGAACGGAGCTAAGCAATTTGCCGAAGCTGTGGGATGTGAAAATTCATAACCCCAATTGCAACGGGAATGCCGTTTAGTTGACCTGTGCCTGTTTTAACAGCCTCAGTTAATCCTGTCTTTCTTTGATAAGAATCAATACGATCTTTACAAGTTTCCTCCTCCGAATCAATTCCAATAGACTTATTGGAAGGTTCTATTGGCGTGCATCTAGTAGGAATTGAACCTACGAATTCGTCAATTATGAGTTGGGCTCTTTAACCATTCAGCCATGGATGTTTAGTGGGGATCCACAAATTTGAATAGTTTATCTAAAAAATCTAATTAGATGTAGTAGTTACATTTGTTATCAAACAAAACGACGAACTTCATAAACTTTAAGAAGAATAACATACCCTTTGGTAAGAATTCTCCAAAAGCTATGGTTAGCCATTAGAAAGCTTCTCCAACCTTCAGGAAAAACCCTAAGTCTTGCCTCTCTTCCTCTCTCTAGGAGTGCAAGTTTTGGTCCTGCCGGTTGCGTGCATGGTGAGTGTTTAAGTTTTTGCTGGTTTCTGTTTTAGTCTTTTTCAGAGTCATGGAGTCCGAGTTACAAAAGCTTTCTATACGGGAGAAAGAAGATATTGAGTTTGTTATTTCTGCGGAGGACACTCAGACGGAAACGATTAATCATGAGCTGTGCTTACTGGGTAAACTGATCGGTGAAAGAATGGTTAACGTCGAGGCCTTAAAACGTACGTTGTTGAGCTTGTGGCGTCCTTTGCGAGGAGCGTATATCAAACCGATGGGCATGAACAACCTCTATCTCATTCAGTTCTATCACCATTTTGACTTGAGGAAGATGCTTGCTGGAGGCCCGTGGTCTTTTAATAAATGCATATTGCTGGTTCACCAATGGAAGGAAGGTGAGAACCCGGAGAACATCAAATTCACCCATTCTGATGTCTGGGTACAATTCCATAACCTCCCCTTGGGGTGTGGCACAGAAGCGATAGCTAGAAACATTGGGAATCTGATGGGAACTTTTCTAGAATACGATTCGGCTAATAGAAGGGAGTCATGGAATAGCTACATGCGTGTCCGAATTCGGCTTAATGTGACAGAACCACTGATGAGGAAGAAGAGCATAAGAAAATAGGGAGCTGCTCCGGTGGAGATAACATTCAGTTACGAACGGCTCCCGCTTATTTGCTACCTGTGTGGCATAATTGGGCATAGCGAAACCAATTGTCTGAAACTGCTGGAACGGCCAGAGGAGGAGCTCCGGCGAGAATGGACGGAGGACATTCAAGCCGATGTGAGAGCTCAAAATGTTCGGAAAATGATGCAATGGAAGCGGGATCCTAGCAACGGTATTGGCGCTGATTTTGGGGCACAGAATCCGGATCCCAATTCTTGTGGTTCGGTAGCTAAGAATCCTCAAAAGATAGGAAATAATTTTTCTTTCTATTCTAAAAGGATATCTCCGAATTCCACTGCCATATCAAGCATTAACGTAGACTATAATCACCATGATCTCAGGGGCGTCATCCCTGAAGTGGGGGCTTCCAGTATAATTCCGTCTGGAAGAGAAGATGCGATCATTAATATTGATGAGAGCAAAAAAGTCCCAGATCTGGAAACTTAAGCTCTACCGTTATAGAAGATTTGATTAAAGATGACGTGATCATGTCCACCTCACCACACAAATTTTTAACAGCCGGTCTTGCTCAGCAGACCCGCCGAGAGCCATGAATGTTATAGCTTGGAACTGTCGTGGCGTAGGCAACCACCAGACAGTTCGTGCCTTAAAGGACTTAGTTAGGATTAATAAGCCTTGCATTTTATTTTTAAGTGAAACTCTTGCGACTTCGGTTAAGATTGAAGAAATAAAATCTATGTTGAATTACGATTTGTGTTTTTATGTTGATAGGCTTAGTCGCAGTGGCGGCCTGGCCTTGTTCTGGATGGAAACTATCTCAGCCTGTTTTACTGGTTACTCAAACAATCACATCGACTTGGTTATTGATGACTCAATTAATCCCAAATGGAGATTTACAGGTTTTTACGGATTCCCTGAATCCTCTAGAAAACGGTCTAGTTGGGAGCTGTTGCGTTCCCTCTCCCGTCTGCATAACATTCCTTGGGCTTGCGTGGGAGATTTTAATAATTTAATGACAGCCAACGATAAGTTAGGAGGAGCTGATTACCCTCAAATGTTGCTGGAAGGCTTTCGACAATGCATTATGGACTGTAACTTGGTCGATGTTCCCTTAAATGGTTTTGGATTCACGTGGGAGCGAGGTAGAGACTCAGGTGGGGTAACAATGGAAAGATTGGATCGTGCGTTTGTTAGCAAAGACTGGATGGATGTCTTCCCATTTCATAAACTCCATAATCTAGTGTGTCCTGCTTCTGATCACAATCCCATTAAATTGGAGGTTGCTCGAAGAATGCCCATCAAGAGGCATCGGCGGTTCAGGTTTGAGAATAAGTGGTTGACGGAAGATGGGTTTGTCGAGATTGTATCTGATATTTGGAGGGCCAATGGTGACAAGAGTATCATTTCCCGAATAGAGGATTGTGGTCTTAGCCTGCTCAGATGGCACAAGCAGAATGCAAATAATTCTTCTGAACGTATAAATACTATTAAGCAGAGCATGGAGGTATCTCGGCAAAAGTTCCAGTTTGATTTGGTTCGGATCCAGAAAGCTGCTCTCAACCGACTACTTGCGCAGGAAGATATTTACTGGAAGCAGCGCTCGAAAATATTCTGGTTACAATATGGGGAGGCAAACTCGAAGTATTTTCATGCTCAAGCATCAAAAAGGAAAAGGCTTAATCATATTTCATCACTCATCGACGACAATGGGCAGCAGGTTACGGACGTTGAGGGAATCGGTAAGGTTATTCTCAATTACTTCAAGGATCTATTCTCGGATTCGGGTACTTTGAATTTGGGCCAGTTTGCCAATGTCCAATCGGTGGTTAATAGAGTGGACAACGACCAGCTTTTAGCTCCTTTACGGATTGAGGAGTTCAAAGCAGCCTTGTTTGAAATGCATCCGGACAAGGCTCCAGGACCAGATGGTATGAATCTGGCGTTTTTCAGAAATGTTGGCATATAGTGGGGGCGGACATCTTTGAAAATTGTCGTACTTGGATAGAGCAAGGTAAATTTTCGGATTCCCTAAATGATACGGTGCTAGTCCTGATTCCTAAAAAAGATAAGCCTACAAGTATGAAGGATCTCTGTCCTATTGCTCTGTGTAATGTCATATACAAGATTATTACTAAAGTGATTGCGAATCGTCTCAAAACTCTTCTTCCAAGGATCATATCTCCCATGCAATCGGCGTTTGTCCCTGGTCGCCTCATCACGGACAATATCATGGTGGCATTTGAGGTTATTCATTACATGAAGAACAAGGGGAAGGGTAAGATTGGGGAAGCAGCTCTCAAGATTGATATCAGTAAAGCTTATGATAGGGTGGATTGGAATTATCTTCGCTTCATCTTGTTAAAGTTGGGTTTTGACGAAAAATGGGTGGAGATTGTAATGATGTGTGTAACTTCCGTGAGGTATCAAGTGGCGTTTAATGGTTCTGAAGTAGGACCTATTTTCCCGAAACGGGGGTTGAGACAAGGCGACCCTTTATCCCCGTATTTGTTCATCTTATGTGCGGAGGGCCTATCGGCTTTATTAAGGAAACATGAGGCTCGTGGGGACATCCATAGGATTTCTATTTATCCAGGGAGCCCTAGTGTATCGCATCTTTTTTTCGCAGACGACAGCTTCCTTTTCTTCCGAGCAATCAAAGTTGAAGGCCAAAACATCAAGCAAATCCTCAATACTTATGAAGCCGCGTCGGGGCAGGCTGTTAATTTTCAGAAATCAAGTATCATGTTCAGTTCAAACACAACTTTGGCTAATCGCCAGGAGGTGGAAACTATCTTAGGGGTCAACACTCCTATTGATCACGGGAGATATTTGGGCCTTCCTTCTCTTATAGGTAGAAAGAAAAAGCAAGTCTTTGCCTTTATCAAGGAACGTCTGAGCAAACATATTGCGAGCTGGAAAAACAAGTTGCTTTCTAAACCAGGGAAAGAAATTGTTATCATAACAGTGGCTCAAGCTCTGCCTGCGTACTGCATGAGTGTCTTCCTTCTTCCCCGAGGCACTTGTGATGATTTACAGAGAACGATGAACGCTTTCTAGTGGGGGTCTGTTCATTCGGACAGAAAACATATTCACTGGGCGAGTTGGGATCGGCTTTGCGTTCCTAAAAAATTCGGAGGTATGGGATTCAATGATCTCCACTGCTTCAACCTCGCTATGCTATGCAAACAAGCTTGGCGATTCCTGGCGTTTCCTGACTCACTTCCTAGTCAAATCTTCAAAGCAAAATACTTCCCCTCCTGTAGCTTTTTTGAGGCACGGGATCGAACCAATTCGAGCTTTATCTGGAAGAGTATTTATGCTGCCAGGGATATTCTGAGGCAAGGGATTCGATAAAGGGTGGGGGATGGAGCTTCCATAAATGTCTTTAAGGATCCATGGATTCCTGAAGAAAACAATTTCTATGTCCACTCCCCTTTCAACTTGGATTTCGGCACTATCAGGGTGTGTGACCTGATAAAGGAGGATGGTTCTGGGTGGGATGCTCACATGCTGGAAGGCTTTCTCACTCCTTATGATGTGGATCGGGTTATCAGGATTCCAATTGCTATCTCAAAGCCCCCTGATCAATTGACTTGGCATTATTGCTCAGACGGTTCTTATTCGGTAAAATCTGGTTATCGCTTGGCCCTTTCCTTGTTTTCTGATACTACTCATGAGTTCATCGAAGGTCCGTGGATGCGTCTGTGGAATTTGGATATTCCCCCAAAGATCAAAGATTTTATTTGGCGTTGCCTCCGTGACTTTCTCCCATATAAAGATAGGCTCAGAAGGAAGGGTATTCTAATCGATCCCGCATGCGATGTGTGTGGGCATGTTGAAGATATGCATCACTTGCTGGCTGATTGCTCCACGGAAAAAACTGTTTGGGCGTCGATGGGTATGCGTCGCCTAAGTAATGGGATTGGAACTTTCATCAAGCATATCTTATCTAATCCGTCGTCGCCTCTTCTTGAACATACGTTATCGATGCTGTGGAGTATTTGGTTTCATAGAAACCTTAGAGTATGGCAAAACAAAATTAACCCTCCCAGAATGATAGCTGTTTTTGCTAATAATTTTTTGAAGGAATGGCAAGGGGCTCAAGAGTTGTTTAAAAAGGCCAACCCAACGTCCGGGATTTCAAGAGTTTGTCACTCTGTTTGGGTTCGACCTCAGGGAGGTTTTCTGAAATGTAATGTGGACGCGGCGATTTTCAAAGATAAGAAAGCCACAAGGTTTTCCGCAGTGATCAGAGACGACCGAGGGAGCTTTGTGTCTGCTCTTTCAGGTCACTTTCCTTACATGCTGGATCCAGTACTTGCCGAAATAATGACTATCAGGGAAGCTCTATCCTGGCTAAAAGAGCAACAAATTGACAAAGTTATCGTTGAGTCTGATTGCTTGTCGGCGATTCAGGCAATTTCTGCTCCTTTTTCAAATAGGTCTGAGATTGGAATTCTGTCCCTTGACTGTCTATCAATCAAGCGTCATTTCCTTCCTTTCAATGGACGCGTAGGATTGCCAAAAAGGCGGCTCACTCACTAGCGAGGGTAGCCTTATTACATGCAAACCCACATCACTGGACTAGTTGTCCGACCTGTTTGGTTTCCGTTTTACAATCAGATTGTTCAGTCTCTTTCGTGGTTGAGGGGAAAAGGCTATTAAGTGCCGAGTGTACGGGGTAAGCCTGTCGGCTTGGGTTAGCTTTAAAGCCTTTTCTCTCAATTGTTTTGTTTTTGCGTTAGTAAAGTTTATGTTCAAAAAAAATGTACATCCTCATTTTTATTAGTTAAGATTATTATTAAATAATATTTTTATTTTATAAAAATAATATTTTTAATAATATTGATAATGCAATACTCATTAATTTTCAATTAAAAAACTTTTTCTTCATTTAATTATTTAATTAGTGGTTAGAGAATTTTTAGAATTGATTCTTCTAAATTAAAGTAATGAATTCAAATCATAATGGTTCCTTCCAAAAGTATATTTTCTTATTTATTACCTTATGAGTATGGATATCTTTTTATATGTCATGAGAGACCCTTTACTTAGTGACTCTCTTCGTCTTTCTTCAACCCTTTTAATAACAAATCTTTCTTTTAATGTTAAACGTACTCTTTTTAATAAAATAGAAAATCTAGTAAAAATTACATACCTCCCAAAAAAAGTAGTATCCATGATACTTCTTTTCTTTTGTTAAGTCCATATAGTATACATTCCCACAATCGTACTTAGAGTAAAAGCATTCGGACCATCCATACTACCAATCGTCCAAAAGTAAAAGAGATCATCTAAAGTTCCCATTAGGAACAGTGTGGTTTAAAGGCAAACACAGTAGAACAATATGTTAATATGGAGATTCCAAAAGCACCCATCTCTCTTTGGAGAGACCAAAATCATACTCATCTCCATATTGGAGCAATTAAACTTGTTCTCACTCTTTATAGAAGAAAAGGAATTCCAACCACCGCTAGAATATCTCTTTATGACACTATCTACACGACTTGCCAAAATGCATTAATTGGTATTCCATTGAAAACTTTCAATAATGGAAGTGTTATTCTCACCATAGCTTTTGATTTCAACATTAGGTTGGACGATTCCATCTTATTTGAGAGACTCCAAGTCCAAATCCAAATTACTTGAGCAAAGCAAGATCCTATAGTAATCTTGACCACTTTACACCACTAAATGATTTACCGCTTACAGAACCATGTTGTAGATCTCATCTTTCCAAATTCAACTTCTGATGCTCTGTATATAGAAGCAAATCGAGCTCATGATCAGACTACTATCATCTAGCTTCCAAAACCATTGCCACCAATTGAACTTGAAAAGTTGATGACAATAGAATAGATCACTAACACTACATAATAGATCACTGACTGTCAGAAGGTGTTTCATGCTCATCACAAGCATTCTTTCCATACAATTACTCCGTCTATTCTCAGAACACTAAGAGATGGATCTGTTAAATCCATCTACACCAGGGTTAATGAAGACCAGTCTAGATCCTCTGGCAAATCTGGACCAATTTTAATGCTTCAGCCAGTGTTATCACATGAAGAAGATGAAGATAGACCTCCTATCCATTATATTAAATATGATGATCAACTTGTGTACATTTGTCATTATCTAGGGCACTTCATATGGGATGTGGATCCATCCACATTTGACCAAATTGTGAAATATTTCCAACACTGACCTGTGATGACACATATAGTGAAGATGAGGCATATGTCAGGAAAAGATGAGCAAATCTTTGATGTAAAAGAAGGTAATAACCCAGAGAAATCCATCATTGTCAACCTTCCTAAAAACTCCTCATCATGATGATCATGATCTAGATTCAAGGCTTTGGGATAAGCTTAAAAACCCACGACCCACACTAAGACTCTTCATGAACTACTCAAATCTATTGGAAAAGAATATTTATTCCTTAAATAACCAACTCCCATATTAACTTGTTATTTCTCCCATTCTTGTTACTCCTTCAACACCAATTATGTATATGATGATGAGACCATATGAGGATGAATTTCCTCCCCTGGAGAGACGCACAGATGTTACTAATCGAGTTATCTCCAACCCTTATATTCATTCAATAGGAATCACCTCTCATGGTACATTTGTATCCAATCCTACAGATGAAGTAGTCAACTAGCACACTGATTGTAACACCCGAATACCCCTGAGAGGATATACAAATGCCACACAAAACAATCCTAAAACATACCAAGATATTACAGAAATTCATTGAAATAAGATAACTTACTTCACATTCATACTTTGTTTAGTTGTATACAGAACATCATGTATACATTGTACTCATCATATACATGCCTTACATATAAATCCATCCTGTATTATAATTATTACAAAACATTTATACAAAATACAATATGTCTCAACACATTGAAATACAACTTAAAACTTAAACATAACATTTTCCAAAATCATATCAAGTCCTTCATTACCTATTGCGGTTGTCCCAACCTTAAGTCTTCTTATCAGAACCTATACGGAGGCAAAATCACCATGCTAAGCATATAGCTTAGCGAGGAATAACTAAATAGGATACATAATGGCGATTGTTTCTAACAGTTGTCTAACATTCCCATGTACTGAATCAGGTCATATTATAAGCAATCTTTAAATGTTCATATTAAAGAGCAATCCAAACATCATTTGTCTCAGAATATAATGTAATTCATCATTATAGAACATTCTTGCCTCAGAATAAAACGTATAAGTATTAGAACAGAACATCATTACTTCATAATAGAATATACAAGTCTTAGAATAGGATATAATTGTGTCAGGACAGAACATAACTTGTATCAAATCAGAATATATCTTGTATCAAATAAGAACTTATCTTGTATCAGGTCAGAACATATATCAAAACACAAAACAGATTAGCCTGCTAGTCTTTTTTTACAGAAGTGGATTGCGGGACCAGAACAGAAGATACATATGATTGTTATCTTAGAAACAGAAGAGACTTAAGTCTCTGAAACAGAAGACACTGAAGTGTCTAAGATCAGAAGACATCGAAATGTTAAGTATAGAAGACACCTTAGTGTTTAGATACATAAGACACCTTAGTGTCTAGTAACAAAAGTAGTTGTAGACCCTTCTAGGCATGCCTATTTACCTACGACTAGGACTTAGCAATTTTAAAAACAAAACATTTCAGATTTCAGAATCACTTGTAAATGATGTAGTGCATAACATATGACTTTATTCCATTTTGCTCAAATTTAACATATTCATTCATATTTGATCAAACTTAACATGCCTTATAAACATAAACATTTGCAATAATGTACCAATGCATATATTAAGTAATTACACATTACATGTATTCATAAAAGTTCCCAATTCATAAACATTCATAATTAACACATTACTCTTGTTCTTTAAATCACATTAGCATTCATAAGTAACCTTCATTTCTTTAACAACTTATAAGTTCTAAAACTAGATACGTTGTTATCAAATAACACCTTTCTTAAGTGATTACTTCAACTAATAATCCAAACCTTGTTAAACCTTTCATTAACTAATTCCACATCAAACTGAGTTCATTTTACACCTTATTCAAGTCCAATTATACCATTAAAAAGTGCCTTAACCTTATATAGTCCAACAAATGTTTAAAACCAACCTTTTCCCCTTCCGAAGCATTTCCCACAACCATGGGAAGGTGCCATATAAATCCCACGATCGTGGGATGAGTGAATTGAAGGTTCACTCACCTATGACCTTCAGTTTTTTTTCTAAATTTAACTCCTTCATACTCCATCCAACACACCTTCACTAAAGTCCATCAATTTCACTTCAATTCCACCTTATTCATTCTTCAATCCTTTATCAAATTCATATCCAAATTCAATTAAAAAATCATTCATTAGGCAACTCACAAATCATTATCTTTCATACATCAAAACCAAAACTGAATTTGCCATACAATGATTAATTTTCTAGCACTCACTTATCATCACCATAACACAGATTCCATGCTAATTCAATCATTATAGAACTTGTATTAATACATGCTATCAAGTTTATAATTTCCTTACCTATTTAACTTCAAATTTTAACTCCAAAGAACCAGTTAATCTAGTCCTTCAAAGCAACCAGCACACATCCAAGATCAAGATGCAAATCTTAGCACCAAGAAGACAGCATAAAAGATAACAAAATCTAGCTTCCTTGATGCAACATCTTGCAAAGAAGTCAAGTGATGATGATCCAAAATGAAGAAAAATCCAGGAGTTCGTGAGAGTAAGGGAGAGTTTCGGTGGAGAGGAGTAAAAGATAGTGAAAATGCAGCATAAATATCAAATAGGTTGGAGTGATTCAGCACTTGTTTAGTGCTAGGTGTCATAAATTTGAAATGGCACATGTCATGTAATGAATCAACCTATTAGGCCATTTGTCACTTGTCCTCCATTTAAGCTACCAAATGCCACAATTCTATTTTGTCACTCAACCAATGCTGCCAAATATCATTCAATGTATAGGCTTAGTCATACTAATTTTCATATACCAACTTATCTTGCCACTTGACAATTTTCCTAATCCAAATATACATTTTAACACATCAATTTTCTAATGGTATCAATTAATTTCAAGTTACTAATCATGGTCCATCAAACCAAGATTCAAGACATATATAATTCACAATCATATCACAATTTCAACACCTATCATATTAACTTTCATAAACATGTAACATTTCAACTAGGGTATAATTTGGGGCCTTATAATTCTCTCCCTCTTAAAAGAATTTCATCCTCGAAATTCATATCTGATGAGAATAACTGAGCTCTGATGGTTGATTTTGATTCCCATACTGCTTCCTCGAGTCCATGGTGTTGCCAAAGTACTTTCACCAGAGGTATTTGCTTATTTCTGAGTTGTCAAACTTCTTTGGCTACGATAGACACAGGCCCTTCCTATTAAGAAAAATCCGGTTGTACTTGAATTTCTTGCACAGGAATCTTATGTGTCTCAACATACCGATATCTTTTTAACATAGAAACTTGAAATACATTATGTAATTTGGCCAATTCTTCAGGAAGAGCTAACTGATAAGCTATTGGTCTAACTCTTTTAAGAATCTCATAAGGGCCAATGTATCGTAGGCTGAGCTTACCTTTCTTCCCGAACTGAAGTATGTGTTTCCATGGTGACACTTTCGAGAATACCTTATCACCTACCTGATACTCAATATCTTTCCTTTTAAATAAGCATAGGATTTTTGTCTATCACTGGCAGCTTTCAATCTTTGTTAGATAATTTGAACCTTTTCTTCATTATCTTTCACAATATCAGGCTTGATCATCTTGTTATCACATAATTCGGTCCAACATGTTGGAGTCCTACACTTCCTACCATATAGGGCATCATAAGGCTCCATGCCAATACGGTCTGATAACTGTTGTTGTAGGCAAACTCCATCAGAGCAAGATAGTTATCCCAACATCCTGAAAATTCTAACACACAACCCCGAAGCATATCTTCTAATATTTGAATAACATGTTCAGATTGTCCATCTATCTGGGGATGGAAAGCGGTACTGAACTTAACTTGAGTACCCAAAACCCTTTGTAGACTTTTCTAGAATCTCGAAATAAATCGAGGATCACAATTAGAAATAATAGATAATGGCACCCGCACCCTACACAATCTCATTATCTTATTCACATATATATCTGCGAGCCTATCCAAATGATAATCAAGATGAACAGGTAGAAAATGAACAGACTTGGTGAACTTATCCATAATCACCCATACAGCATCATACTTCCTTTCAGTGACAAAATCCATGGTAATGTTATCCCATTTCCATTGAGGAATCAAAATAGGATGTAACAAACTAGATGGAACCTGGTGCTTAGCTTTAACTTGCATACATGTCAAACATTTGGATATATAATCTATAACATCATGTTTTATACCTGACCTTCAGTAATACTGCTTCAGATTTTGATGCATTTTATTTCCACTAGGGTGCATTGTAAAGACAGTATTATGGTCTTCAAAAAATAGTTTTTTTCCTCAATTCATCACTAGCTGGAACACACAATCGATCTTTATAATACAGATCACCATCTCTTTTCACAAAAAAATCAGGTTGTTTGCCTTCTTGAGCAATTAAGATAAGTTGTTGCAACTTATCATCAACTTTCTATGCATCATTGATTTATTGTCTCAAGGTAGGCCTAGCTTTTAACTGAGCTATTAAAGCCCCATCAGATGCAAGTCCCCATTCACCCTATTGCACTGACAATGTCGAAATAGTCTTTCGACTTAAGGCAACGACCACGACATTAGTCTTACTAGGATGGTAATCCACAATATAGTCATAATCTTTAAATAGTTCCAACTAGATTAAGATCTTTCTAGGTGAGCAGGTACTTCAAACTTTTATGATCAGTGAAAATCCTACACTTTTTACCATACAAGTAGTGCCGTCAAATCTTCAAAGTAAACACTACTGCTGCAAGCTCAAGATCATATGTAGGGTAATTCTGTTTGTGTGGTTTTAGTTGCCTAGAATCATATGCAACTACCTTTCCATCCTATATCAAAACACATCCTAACCCGTTTCTAGATGCATCACTAAACATAACATATTCCTTACCAGAAGTAGGTTGAGCCAATACAGGAGCTTCAGTAAGCATTCTTTTTAATTGATCAAAACTAGTTTGATAACTAACATACCATTCATATTTCACCCCTTTTCGTAACAATTTAGTCAAAGGGGATGCTATCATCGAAAATCCTTCACAAACCGGCGATAGTTGTAACATCCCACCCTCAATGGGAAGGGTAAAATGGTAAATTGGCCTAGGATGAGATAGATTGGCATGTTATAGGACTGATCATGCATAATAGAATTGGCACACTGTCATATTTGTGCACAGAAAATTTCTGGTCATGCATACATGAATTTCCCGTTTTGCGTGCCTAATACAATTTTAATGCAATGAAATACAGTTTAGTTTTTAAAAGTTGTCAATTTTATATTACTGCTGTATAATTGTGATGCCATGGGGAGTTTAGTGGTGATTGTCAGTAGTGGTCTCTTATCATAGGATACGTATCGGAATGACCTACGGGCGTCTCGGTGGGTACTCTATGGTAAGGGGGCGCTACAATAGTAACCAGCCAAACCTAAAAAACTTCTCACTTCTGCCACATTTTGTGGTGGCTTCCAATTAATAATTGCTTCAATCTTACTAAGATCAATTCTAATCCCTTGAGAAGAGGCAACATGTCCTAGAAAAGATACTTCCTGAAGCCAGAAATCACACTTGCTTAGCTTAGCATACAACTATTTTTTCTGCAAGGTTTGTAATACAATACAGAGATGTTGAGCATGATCATGCTCATTCTTGGAATAGAATAGGATATCATCTATGAAAACCATAACAAAGTGGTCTAAATAAGGCCTAAACACTCTATTCATCAAATCCATGAATGTCGCTGGAGCATTAGTTAGCCTAAATGGCATTACCAGGAATTTATAGTGTCCATAAAGGGTCCTGAATGTAGTCTTTAGGACATCCACATCCTTTACCCGAAGTTGATAATACTTGATCACAGATCTATCTTTGAAAATACCACTGCACCTTTTACTTGATCAAACAGATCTTCTATCATTGGAAACATATGTTTATTCTTCACTGTGACCCTGTTGAATTGCCTATAATCAATGCACATGTAAGGGCCCAGATTACACCCTAGTAGAAATATTACATTTCTATGAAGGTACATGTGATACAATTGAAATTTGCATATGTCTTGAATCTATGGTCCATCAAACCATGATTAGTAACTTGAAATTAATTGTTACCATTAGAAAATTGATGTATTAAAATGCACATTTGGAATAGGAAAATTGTCAAGTGGCAAGACAAGTTGGTATGTGGAAATTAGGGTGACTAAGCCTATACATTTAGTGACGTTTGGCATAAGTAAATAAGGGACAAATGATAGTATAATTGAATGACATTTGGCAGTATTAATTAAATGACAAGTGGCCTTGTAGGATTGTGACATTTGGAAGCTTGAGGAGTGGATAAATGGGATGCATGAAATGGAGACTTATGCCATGTTGTGAGAGTAACACCTTGCATTAAATGAATCCAGCTAAGGCAGAAGTTTTTCTGTTGTTCATTATTCTTCTCCTTGTTCATCCACCACTGAAACACCATGCTCTTTCATTCTTGTGTATTTGGATTATGTTGTGCTTGATTACCACGTGAAGATGTTGCATCAAGGAAGTTAGACCTTGTTGTCTTCTGTGCTATTGTATTCTTGGTGTTAAGATCATCCTAGTTTCACTTGGATTTTGGAGTTGTGTTTGTTGCTTGGAAGGCTAGTTGGGTTGTTCTTTGGAGTTGGAATTTGAAGTTAAATAGGTCATGGAATTCTAAACTTAATAGCATATATCAATACAAGTTCTATGATGATTGAATTGGCATGGAACATGTGTTATGATAATGATAAATGAGTGCTGGAAAAGTGAGCTTTTTATGGAAAATTCTGCTTTGGTTTGGATGCATGAAAGACTATGATTTGTGAGCTACCTAATGAATATTTTTGAATTGGATTTGGACATGAATTGGATAAGGAATTGAAGCAAAAGTAAGGTAGAATTGAGGTGAAATGAATGGATTTTGATGAAGGTATTTGAGATTTGGAATGAAGGAGTTTAAACATGGAAAATAGCAGGAAATTGGGTAGTCTCATTATCGTGGGAAGATGTGCTTCTGTCACGATCATGGGAAGGTACCCCCACGATCGTGGGCAAGGTTATGACATGAAAATTTCTATTTTGTGCAATTGTTGAACCACATAAGGTTAAGATACTTCACAATATTGTATTTGAACTTAATTAAGGTTGGAAATGAACCTAGTTTGATGTTAGATTAATTGATTAAAGGTTGAATAAGTTTTGAGTTGTTAACTGAGGTAATAACTTAAGGAAGATGTTATTTGATATCAAAGTATCTAATGTTGGAATATATGATTTGTTCAAAGGATAAATGTGTTTTTATGGAAACAAATGTGATCTAAAGGATATAAGTTGTAACATCCCACCTTTAAAACCAAACTGGATTTCATTTCATAAACTCCAAACACAGTAATTTACAACTATCAGCATTTTCAGTCTGTACATTTTCAAAACACTTGACATTAACTACAATACAGTAATGTACAAAGAGCAGAACTAACTATCAGTCTCCAAAAGAAAGCCCAGCTGACCGACCTTTGAGCCATCGCTTCACTTGCCAATCTACAAAACAC
>JAOQMR010073900.1:0-17305 GCA_027563865.1 Erythroxylum pelleterianum | reverse complement strand
GTCCATAATGTCATGTATTACATTCAACATATACTAGGAAAATTTAATTCCTATTATTACATAATATAAAATATTCATAGTACCAAAGAAATATATTATATGGCACTACTTTCGTAAATTATATTATGTATAAATCAATTATGAATTAAATAATCCCTTATGTTCCGTCCTAAAATAATTTTTTCTTTTTGAGTTTAAAGTCTATAACTATTGACTAACCCAATATATCATTTAATGGCCCAAAGACTCTAAAAATCAGTCCATTAGCTGTTTATTGGGCCCGAAAGTCCATCTGGCGCGTGTTCAGTACGCGCCAGCATGTGAGAGCTTGGGGCAGCGTCTGGCGCGTGTTACAAGTGGCCCTGGCGCAGCGTCAGGCGCGTGCCACACTACGCCCTTTCCAGGCCGGCGTCTTCTTCCAGACGCCTCTGTTCTGGTTTGTTTTGATTTTTTTAACTATTCTTCTACCATTTTAACGTTTCTGTACATGGATTCTTCTCCACCCATTACCATTCATGGGTTTGTTTCAAACCACAAGGCATCTTAGCGTCAATCTTTCATAGGTTCAAGAAAAAAAATCACCGTAATAATCAACAACCATAATCAATTCTTTCGGTTCTCTCATGTGTATCTTTCTTACTCTAATAAATACACATCTCATTTCAACACTGGACAATCATGTCCGTGTGCTTTTATGCATTGTTTTATCAACACCGAAGACATACTAATCATATATCAACACGTTTCTGTTTCAAGAACCAAACTTTGCCGTTCTTTACCAACAAGCACAACCATATCTTTTATAGAAACAGAAACTCTATCTCAAAGGAAACATGGCAATATAAGCACAGAGGATAGTTCGATCGAGTTTCCGTATTCATCACCGAAAGTATTTCTGAATTCCTTTCATGGCAGTGCATCGAAGAAAGTAATACCATAAAAAACAGAATCATACCACATCCGATTCATACCAAATGATACACGGTAAAATTATTAATCATGCAATACCGTGGCTCTGATACCAATTGTAAATCAATTTAAGGATCGAATTATTGTTTGTGTACCTGTATCCATGATTGCTTTTGTTTCTGTAAGATGTTGATTTATTTCCTCTTGTCTTCTTCCTCAGAGAATTCCTCAATGGTTCAGAATAGTTTCATAAACGTTATGTTTCAATAAGTTGTTTCAAATATAGCATTCCCAATGGACACGTCCTTTGGTAAGTGGAAGAGAGAGGAAAAGGGTCCGTGACCCATTTGAGACCCAATAATTTAATACCCAATGACCATTATCTTGGGTGCTTTTCAAGGGACTCAATCTATAAATTACATGGGACATAAAATAGTCTAACATTTGGTATATCCAAGTTTTCGCACGAGTAAGCCACCATTAATCTTCTTCGGAGTATCCGTTGCTCTTGCCTTCACTGATCTGCAACTTGCAATCATGAGTCTTATCAGAAGCACAGTCACGTATCTTTGATTTTCCATCGAAATTCGAATATGGTGAAAGTAGAGTTATAGAAGAAAGGTGTTGTGTTTTATGGTTCTTGTAAGGTGCTCTTTTTTTTTTACCACGAGGTGTCCTAGGAGGGTCCCAACTGTGAGAAGGCGCCTTTAAGTCATCCACTCCTAGACTAATCCTCGCTCGCACCGGGTCAGCCCGTAAGGGGTAAAGTGTTGGCCAAACAGATTTCTCCATTCTCAGGACTCGAACTCGAGACCTCTGGTTAAGGGATGAGAGTGCTGAACCACTCACACCAACCTGTTTGGTTTAAGATGCTCTTTACTAGACAGAGGGGTGCGAGCCTCTACGAAACTTCATCAATCAATATTTCGACACAAGGACTTTAACGTCAAAGACTAAACAAATGGTTTGAAATTTAATAATGAATAAAAGTCTAACCGATAAAAAACTTTTCACTCGCTCCCTCTTCACGCATTTTCTCCGCCTACACTCTTACGAATAGAACTTTTTACCCTTATCATGTTTCCGCGGAACCCTTTTCACGTGAAAGACTAATACTGGATGACGAAACAAATTGTTGGAATTTTTACCATTTAATCTTGTTCATTTCATTAATTTGTATAACTAATTAGTTTATAACATAAACTTACCACACACACACACACATATATTACAAGATGGATGTACATACCAAGCTATAATATAAGGAACTAATATTATATATATATATATATATATATATAAACTATAATATAAGGAACTAATTATATATATATATATATATACCAAACTATAATATAAGGAAATAATTATATGATATTAAGAGCAATTGATAAAACATTATTGTAAATATTGTTTTTTATTATTTATAACATGGATGGACAATGAATTTGGTTTTTTCTGATTTTGATGGGGCTGGGCGCTGCTGCTAGGATCCATGAGATTGATTGACTTCTGGTCAGAGACACCTGCAAAACAATGAAGAGCGTTGCGGCTATAACAATATGGTAGATCGATTGGAT
Source organism: Erythroxylum pelleterianum (assembly GCA_027563865.1). Lineage (NCBI taxonomy): Eukaryota > Viridiplantae > Streptophyta > Magnoliopsida > Malpighiales > Erythroxylaceae > Erythroxylum > Erythroxylum pelleterianum. The sequence goes on along the minus strand of JAOQMR010073900.1, from coordinate 14,816 downwards.
GTAACGATGGGGTCGATCGTGCGAGTGTAATGGTAGGGCCGATCGATTAGTCGTCGAGGCCTAAACAAAATGCCAGGTGTAATCATTGCTGATGGTTCGCGTCCCCTAATAGACTGTCATGTGCGTCCTTTTACCTGCTGTGCAGCTGTCATGTGTGTCCTTTCAGCTGTCATGTGTAGGTTGAGATGATTGCTCTAAGGGCATTTTGGGTGGCTCTTCCAATTATAGCATTGTATGCTCCCACAAACTTGACGACCAAAAATTCGACACTCTTCTCTACTTGACATGGTTTTTTTTTTCCGAATTTTACGATCAAGAGGAACCGGACGAATGGGTAGGCCGATGCTCTTGTTACCCCTTTGATGGGTCCCTCTATTGGCAATAGCCGCTCCTCCGGAATCTCCATTTGCTTAAAAGCATCGTAATATAGTAGGTCGATCGAACTGTCGGTGTCAATCAGTACCCATTTCACTTCGCTACCGTCCATATTCAAGGTGGCCACTAGTGCATCATCATAAGGACAGCTAACACCATCCAGATCAGATTCGTCAAACGAGATCACCCCATCGTTCGGCTTCTTTTTCTTTGCTGACAAGTCTTCAACGACCTGCCTGGCATACCGCTTTCTTCCTTTGACGGTGGACCCTCCTGCTGCTCCACCACCAAAAATCATGTTAATGACCCTGACCGGCCGGTCATCCTGTTGTTCGGTGTTTCTATCACCTCTCGCCCTGGACTGTCCTCTCGTGTCACGTCGGTCGTCCATGTTCCTGTTCTGCCTCCCTCCCTCATTCGTGTTATTTTGCCTTCGAGACGTTCGCCTGTTGTCAGACCGACCGCTCCTACCTTCATTATCTTGGTCGGCGTTTTTTCCGTACTTCAAAAATCTATCCATCTATCCCCATTGGATAAGGAGTTCAATTTCTTTCTTTAAGTCCCAGCAATCCTTTGTGTCATGACCGACATCTCTATGGAAACGATAATATAAAGAGGGATCCCGCTTTTTGAGGGGAGTTTTCAACGTATTAGGTTCTCGGAGGGGTTCCCCTTCAGCTCTCATGACCTCCAATATTTCCGCATACCGCCTGTTGAGCGGGGTGAAGGGTTCGCGTCGCGGATCCTGTCGGTCGATCGGCTTTCTCCAACTAGACTGATCCTTCTGCCATTTATGTGAATCCTCGGCTCTTTCACTTGGCCCGAGGTCATCCGCTCTACGTTTTGTGTTTTTCGACACTTCCTCTAGCTGGATATATTTATGTGCCCAATTTCTTATCTCTTGGATAGATCTGGGCTGATCAAGAGCCAGAGACTTCTTGAATTCTTCGTCCCTCGTATTGCTCATCAGGGCAGCCAACATGGACGAGCAGGTGAGATCAGGAACTTCGAAAGCTTCATTGTTGAACCGAGTGATGAACTCCCGCAAACTTTCGTTCCTTCCTTGGGTCAACTGCATCACTTCTAAGGTAGTCTTCTGTGGCCGTTTACTCGTAGCGAACTGGTTGAGGAACAGCAACTTGAAATCTTCAAAACAACTAATGCAACACGGGGGCAAACTGTTGAACCATCTTCGGGCTCCTTCTTGAAAGGCTGTGCAGAAGGCCTTACATTGAATGGCATCAGAGACGCAATACAGGTTCATCATCGATTGGAAGTGCTGCAGATAGTCGAGGGGATCAGTCTTTCCAGTATATTTTTCAGGCGTCGGTATCTTAGTGCCGACCGCTGGGAGGCTATCCAGAATCTCCGGGATGAAAGTAGAGCTATATCGTGTTGATAGTTCATCCGGATGGGAATTCATGGCCATGTTAATTCGATCGTCCAAGATTTTCTCCAGGGCTTCAGCAGAATGCCGATCAGCCATCACACCAATCTGCCGAGCGGGGGTTTGCAGCTGTTCCGGTTTAGATTGCAAAATCTGGCAAATTAATAGATCGACCGCTTCTTCTATTTGTCGTTGGGTGAGGGAGACTTGTTGTGGTGCAGGATGCGAAGTGATTCCTGCGTTGTCCTCCAGGGCTACGCTCTGTGCTTCTTGATCTCGGTTTTGAGGTTGTGGTTGATCCTCTGGGTGTGAAGATTGTGTGTGGTTATTCGGTGGTAGCTCATCTGCACTAGGGTTCTGGGTGACGGGTTGAGGTAGCGTCAACGGAAGGGCAACGGGTAATCGCAAGCCTATTTGTTGCAATGCAAGTGCCGCGACGGCGGCTACATCAGGATTGGCTGCTGCCTCCTGACTTATCTGAGTGGTTCTAGACGTGGTGCCTTGACGCCCAGCCCCACGGTGGGCGCCAACTGGTTCTGTCTGATTTTGATGGGGCTGGGCGCTGCTGCTAGGATCCATGAGATTGATTGACTTCTGCTCAGAGACACTTGCAAAACAATGAAGGCACGCCGGGGGTTGATTGCCGGCAGGCCCCTCCGACTCTCAAGTTAGTCTTTTTGTGAGGATTTTGGTGGCTAGGAATAGGGTTCTAATGTCGTACCTTTTCCATGATGAGGTAGCACCTTATATACCTGGAATAACTGCTAGGTTTAGGTCTTTACGTATGCATGGGGAGTTACCAACCATGAATGAGCCGTCGATGTCTGGGCCTGGGCCTGGGCCTAGTATGGCCGACCTAACCATAATTGTTTTTTATTATTTTGTAACATGGATGGACAATGAAGCACACCGATAATAACTACAGAACTTTTTACATTGTCAAAAAGGGATATATATATATATATGTACATACCAAACTCTAATATAAGGAACTAATTATATGATATTAAGAGTAATTGATAAAACATTATTGTAAATATTGTCTTTTATTATTTATAACATGGATGGACAATGAAGCGCACCGACAATAGCTACAGACCTCTTTCCATTGTCAAAAAGGGCACTTACTTCGCAAGTATAAAAGAGATAAGATCTTTACTAGCTTTCCTGAACCTTGACAACCATATGGATATCTAAATTTCATATTAAAAAAAATGTAGGTGTTGACTTGAGATTGACTAAGAAGCATGAAAGGGGGTGAGGTTAGGTTGTAGCTGTACAAAGGAAAAACGTAAGATCTTTCACATCAAGGAGTGAATAAGGAGTCATAAAAAATGCATTAATTATAGACAAAACTAAAACAACATTACAATGACTTCAAAACGAGAACGGTATATATAGGTTCAAAAGAGTAATATTCGAAGCCAATATAGTAACATGAGAAATCATATTAGAGATTCCACCTAATGTCAGGAGAGAGAGAAGACTGAAAATTTTTGGCAATTAAGGCGTCTCTAATCCAATTAATTATCTTGTCAGCTACTATATATTTCTCCTCATCACGGTTAGTGTATAGGCCAGAGTTACGTTCCTTCCAAAGAAAGCAAGTAGAAGTAGTAAATGTAATATAATAGGGTTGGAAGTCTATAAAACAAAGGATGAACAATGAATTAAATGGTATTGTAGAGAATTGAGAGAACTTGAGATCAAAACATAAAGTCTAAAGTGTTATGTGTCAGACACTTTCTATAAAGTGTTATTTGCCCCCACTATACTTACAAACCGGGTTAAAGGCAAATTACTTCTAAGATACAAAGAACACAAGAACATTCAAGTTGCAAGAGCATGAATGTTCTTCAAGAATTATGAATGCAATGATTATGTTGGTAGAATTGTTCAAAAGTCTTTAATCTTGACTAAAACTCATGTATATATAGAGTTTTCAGAACAATCACGTCTATTCATGACAAGTCACAACTTTTGGAAAGGAAGCAACCCTTTCAGAACAGTCAAATCTGTTCACAAGAAGTCACAACTCTTGAAAAAGAATCAACCCTTCAGAATAGTCACATCTGTTCACGACAAGCCACAACTCTTGGAAAGAAAGCAATCCTTCAGAATAGTCACATCTGTTCACGACAAATTACAACTCTTGAAAAGGGAGCGGCCTTTTTATTTCCACGTTTGACTTTAACCACTTATATCACAAACTAATTTCCAATAATCCCCCATTTAGTTTGTGATATTAGAAAAAACACAACACAAACAAGAAATCATGCCTAAAGGAAGGTGTTCGTGAACCGCAAGTGCACGGTTGTCGAAGTGAGTAATAAATCGGTAAGAACCGAGTCGTGTCTACAGTGATTATGAGAAAATTCAATTCTACACTAGCTAATGATATTTAAAATCGAGTTGAGTGAAATTTTAGGAAATTAAAAGAAATTTAAATGGGAGGGTGGATAGTCACTATCAATCTAAAGTTAAATAAACCGACCTTACTAAACTGAAAAAGGAGGGGGGTTAGGGATTAAGCATTTGCCAACCTAGAACCTTGTTTTGTTAGGAAAGAGGATTTGGTACCTTTCTATGATAAAGAGGCTATGTGGGTTAAATGGGTGCATACGATCATTTTGAAATAGAAAATTTTTTGGAGTGCACAACCCACCAATAACCCACCTGGAGCTTGAGGAAAATCTTAAGTGTGAAGGACAAAATAGGAAATCAATTCAGATTTAGGATAGGTTTGGCATAAACCAACAAGGGAATGGGTAGTCCACTCTCTTATGGCAGGATCCTTGGCATCCGAGGGGAATCCTCAGGAACTTCTTATCACCTAGAGAGATAAATGGGTTGGGCTTACCTATGATAGCAAAGATTTCTGATATAATCAGTAATAATGTATGGAGGTGGCAGGATTTTCCTATGGAGCTCATTGCTGGTTTTGAACCCATTCAATACCAATCGAATAGTTCTCCGGATTATTTGGAATGGCTTCCTAGTGAAAACTTACACCAATGTTCAGCTTACATCCTCTTAAGACCCTCAACCCAACAAATACCTTGGAATAACCTGGTTTGGTTAAAAATAACAGCCCAAGGTGTTCATTCATTCTTTGGTTAGCTATCCTAAAAAACTTCAATCAAGGGATAAACTTCACTTTCTATATACTCCCAACCATTGTTCCCTTTGTATTTTGGACATGGAATCCAATAAACATCTATTTTTTTAACTGCCCTTTCTCTAATTCTGTATGGAAACATTGCCCCAACCACTTCCAAATCCCCATTCCCAACTTATCAAGCCTTCCTTCTATCCTAACTTGGTTTTTCCAAACACCTCCGCAGAATTCCATCTTCCCTATTCTGTTATCCAAGACGATTTACCACATTTGGACCGAAAGGAATTCAAGAACATTCAAGGATATAGCTGTGGAGGTGGAGAGCTTACAAGCCAGGATAATCTTTCAAGTTCTGGAGCATCTCAGCCTAAACACATAGAGAGGTAGTTAGATCTATTTTGTACTAACTTTGTGATGCAGATTGTAGTTTTGTTGGGAGGCCAAATTTCACACTTCCTCTCCCTACGGATGAGACCTCATGGATGGACACATATTTAAGGGAACAATAGTCTTTCCAAATGCAATTAAAGTAACTTGGAGCTTTGATAGGCAATAGTTTCTGTTTAGAAAATCATTGCCTATGGAAGCTCTTACTGGAATACCTGAGATTATGAAGATAGATTAGCAAGTTTTTGATGATGTCTTTTTACTTGATTGGATTGTGGTTTAGTTCATGTATATATGGGCATATGCTGACATGTTGCGGTATTTGATTATGTATTGTTGCTCGGTGTATACCTAGGCATAAGTGGTATTTGGTTTGGCTTGGTATTGTTGCTTTTCTTTTTGATTGTGCTTACTTTGAAAGGATACTGGTTACTACTGTCATGTAGGACTTAGGAGAGGAGCTTGATGGTAGGGCAGATAATTGCTCGCCATTATGTATTTTGCGTGTTAAGAGATTACCTATAGTATCTCTTGTTTGTACATAACTCTTTATTCTTTATAAAGTTACTGATTTACCCAAAAAAAAAGTTTATGACAATGAGGTATTTAATGGTTAGTAAAGGGAAAACCTTGTAAAAAGGGCTTTGACTATTTTTAGTATTTAAAACTAATTGAATTTATAGAAATATCATAAAAATACCTCTTGATTTGAAAAAAGTATAAGTTAAGCATGTGTATATATTTATAACGATGAAACTTGCAGTCTAAGTGAATATCACATTAATGCATTGTGCTTTGACAAACAAATTAAATATTCAAAACTTATAAGACAAATATAAGAAAGAGGAGCTTGAGCTGACTTAAACATGAATTCGAATTTGGGGTTTTTATTTTTAAAAAAGTTTGAATTCGGACTCTTAATTTGCAGCATATAAAATTACTTTATTCCAATTAACTCATTTGATAAGCTAATAATTAGTAGCTTTGCTAAAGGGGATCTCATTCCCATCCCTTTCTCATCTTTAAACTTAAGCTATGCAATCCGATATGACTTATAATATAGAAAACTGATTTTATAAGAAAGACCAAAAAAAAAAAAGAATAGCACATAATCCTAATTATGGGTACTATACCTACGTTATGACTGTAAATTTATCAATGATTAAAAAATTTAACCAATTAGATCAGTTCAATTGTAAAATTTTAAATTGTTCAATTTTTTAGTTCAATTTATTTTAATAACTTTTATTATTAAAAACTGATCAGTTTATTAGTTAATTAATTAATTTTGTAAATTAATAATTTTTTATAAATTAAAATAAATCAATTAATTTTTATTTAACACTGTCTTTTTCATTTAAACTTTAAATTCTTCAATAAATAAGGACAATCTTTTTCAATTATATTTCAAATTCTTTTATTTTATTCAATTATTAGTCAATTTTATAATAGCTTAATACCGATTAAACTTTTTAAACCTTACACTTTTTGTCTTATTAATTTAACTTCCAATTCGATTTCTAAAATAATGGTATTTATATTGTTTGGGCTGATAGTCAGGGGCGAAGCCAGAAATTTTGCTCAGTGGGGCAAATATAACTGAGATAGCTTTCCTCCTTGATCTTCCTTGAACAACAAATATGTCATTCATATCTGGAACAATAATGTTTTGCTTACCACAAAATAAAGAAACTTCTTTGAGCAATAAATCCGAACCATCTTCTCTCATTGATGGTAGCCTCTGCTTTGATACTTGAACTAAAGCCATGGCATTTACAATGTCTTGATCTTTTCTTTGTAGTGCTTGACAAAATTCATTAGTGATACCCAAGATATTCTTCATCAAGTGTAGAGTAAATACAAACTGAAATGATTGTGTAGAATTTAACAAAAAACAAGTTTCAGCTCTTTGCTCTTTCACAAATATATCACGAGATTCATCAATTAAAATGGCAAAAAAAATCAACTTCCAAAAATCTTTTCTTTGTTAAGAACTTATCCATATCTACAAAATTGTAATTGCATATCTAATTAGTATCCTTTGAAAATAAATTGATAGATAACTAACCAAACTAACAAAACAAATATATAGCACATGAATTGAAAATACTCAAAAGTCATTATAGAAACTGAAAAAAGAACATTATCATTTTGCTTTTGCCTATTTAAGCACATAGTTGCAGAAGACGAAGTTTGTTCTTTTCTTTTTGATTACAGAATTGAACAAGAACTGTGCGTTTAATTGGATCCTCATCCAGTTCCTCTTACATCAGCAAGTGAAGCATCTAAGGAGCACCGGAAATATACAAGTCTAACATATGACCCCCGTTTAGAATAAGAATACAAATAAGACTATTGGCCCTAAAAGGTGCTTCAACTAGTAGAATTTATTTATCATATGTCTACCAATTTAAAGGTTTCAGCTTTGATTGGCAGTTAGGAGACTGCTTCTCACTTTGACAATTTAGAATCTCAAAGTGGGTTTACTCTAGTTAGGAGACTGCTTCTCACTTTGACAATTTAGAATCTCAAAGTGGGTTTACTCTTCTTCAGCAAACATCACAGGGGAATATCTTAACTACATCTGAACTCTGTTCACATGGTGATGCCACAGAAAGCAGGGAACCACAATTAGAAACTGAAAAAAGAAAAAAGAAACGAAGCAAAAGAAAACATGACCCAACAAGAAATCATCTCTCTAGCAAGAATGTGTATTATTCTATTCCAACAAACAAGATTTACACAGATTGATTGTTGAGAAATGATTGATTCTTGAGAAACGACTAATAAGAAGAGTATTGAATATCCAAAAGAAAGGAAAACGAGAAATGGCAAGTACTAACACTTTTCTATTGTTTTCCGTTCCTCTTCCGGTCTTCCTCACCAGCCAAGCACCCAAAACAGGAAAAGAAAAATTGAAGGAGTTCTTTTAGAAAAAAGAAAATCACTCACAAGCAGCCAGCCTTCCTTCACTGTCCTCCACTTCAAAAGGTCATCAGTAAAAACGCACAAGCATCTGATTTTTTTTTTTTTTGGGCAGTGTGGGCGCCCCTGCTGATAGTGCTAATTTCCTGGACAAAGATTGAACCAATTTTTGTTTGGTAGTAATCTTCTTAATGAATCGATATACTTCTACGGAAGGATTTTCATGTCAAAAACTAATAATAAAAGAGTAGCAAGTCGTCGGAATTTTTCATGGAAAATCTGCCAATGGTATTATTTAAATTTCATTTATTTTTATAACTAAATAGTTCATCGAATTATAGTCTCCATTTGTGAAGAATAGTTTATTTTAATAGAGGACGACGAATCAAAATAAGAAGTTTTTTATTTTTATGTTTAATTTTAAAATAAGATAATTTAGTTTAAATTTTTATTTTTTTGTTAGTATTTTAGTTATATGACCGATAAATCACATAAAAATTAATAGTTATATAGGTTAATTGTCATCTTTTTTTTAAAACATTACTTTTTATATTAAATAAGTAATCACATTTCAAATGGACAATGAAATACTTAAATTATTTTGACGAAAATGAAGAGTTACATTAAATATAAGTCTTCATGTCATCTGTCGATAGCAAAATTGATCTGTACTAGTGTCGACTTGATCAGAATTCCATTGATCCAAATGACATTGTTTTAACTTTGCCCTGGGCCACTGCTACCGCCCATTTGGTCCTTTATCATTTTTAACCATTAGTCACATTAATAAAATATTAATTAAAAATTAAATAAACGTATTAAAAATAATACTTTAATTTGTTATTCCTTTTATAAAATAATATCCTATACAAGATTATGCAGGTACCAAATTTTCACATCTAACGTTGGAGATCTTTCATTTCTAATATGTTGCGAGATTGTTGCATATTCTAAATAAATAATAACATTAAAATTTTATTTATTTAAATTTATTTAAATTTTTAAAAAACTAAATACGAATTCATACCACTAAATTAAAATTTAATCTAAAACAAATATTTAAAATTTTTATTGACTTGACATGTGTCTAATCATGCCTAATTTTGGACACTTGCAAGAATACTTTGTCAAAAGCATTTATTATCAATTTGGAACCATTCAAATTTTCTTGTGAAAAAAGATTTTAATTATTAATGATAATTTAAAATATACATAGTTTATAGAAAATACCTCTTCATAAAAAAGAAGTACAAGTTAAGCATCTGCATATTTCATCACGATCTACTGCAATCAGGATTAATATGCTGCGAGATTGTTGCAGTTTACTTTGGTAATCAGACTGCGTATTCAAAACTTAAGAAGAAGAATGTAAAAAAGAGAGCTTGATCAGTCGATTCAAACTTAATCTCAGAACTTAGAACTCGAATTTTTTAAATAAACATCAAATTTGAAAAAGTTTTAAATCGAATTTATACCTGCTCTGTGTGGTACTGATGGTCCTTTTGGTTTGGACACGATCACGAACTCTTTTGATTTCGTATATCCAAGTTCTCGCACAAGGAAGCCGCCACTAATTAACTTCTTCGGAGTAACCATTGCTCTTGCCTCTGCTGATCTGCAACTTAATAATGAGTATTATCAGAAGCAGAGTCACATATCTTTGATTTTCCATCAGTTATATATAGCTATATGCTCCGAGAAAGTAGTGTGTTAGAAGAAAGGTGCTGTGTTGTATGGTTCTTATAAGGTGCTTTTTACGTTATATAGAGACCAGAGAGGCGTGTGACTCTCTACGAAACTTCAACAAATTGTTGTGGAAGACATAGTGGAAGACCTATTGTGGAATACTAAAACAAACTGTTGGAATTTTTGCCATTTAGTCTTGTTCATTTCATTAATTTGTATAACTAAATAATTTATAACATAAACTTACCTACATATATATCAGGGCCGTTCCTATTGTTTTATAGGCCCGGGGCGAAATGAAAAAAAAGGTCCTAATAAATTGACAATATATTTAAGTTTATATATTTGTATAAAACATAAATGCTCAATTTATAAGTTTATATACTCAACCAAATATTAAATAATCATAACATCAACTAATAATATCTTATAAATATCATTAATAATAAAACAACTAAAAATTGTAACAGTAACAACAAAATAGCAATAACAGCAATCAAACAACAATATTATATTGCAAAATACTAAAAAAAATTACACTAACAACATACAAAGGATCATGATTTATGAAAAATAAATTTTCCGTGCATTTCTAAATACAAAATCATTAATAATCCTAGTTTAGATATGAACAGATGAACAATAGCCTTAGTTCATTATATAGATTTAACGTAAATGAGTGTCAATAATTTGATTCTTAAAATGAGAAACACATTTCGAAGAACTAGAAGGCCACTTGTCAAATAATTTTAGTTTAGACGTATACAGAGAGTTTGGTCGCTGCACTTCCACCAAATATGAAAATCACATGACTTCGGTTAATCGACGTATAAATGACAGCGACAGACAAAACATTATTGAACAAGGCAAACAAATGTCAAGTGTTAACAGAGACGAACTAATCATAGCTACTAGTTTCTTCTTACATATTGGATCCTTTGCTCCTTGCTATTCTTGCAGGAACGTTGCAAGCATAATAGAGCCCCCAAACTATATCCAAAATCTAAATGTTAGGGGCCCCTTTTTATGATGGGCCTGGGTAGGTGTCCTGCCTGCCCTTACCCAGGGCCGGCTCTGATATATATATATATATAATAATAATAATATAACAAGATGGACGTACCATACCAAACTATAATATAAGGAACTAATTATATGATATTAAGAGTAATTGATAAAACGTAATTGTAAATATTGTTTTTTATTATTTATAACACCGATGGATGGACATGATGAAGCAAACCGACAATAGGTACATAGCTTTTTCCATTATCTAAAAGGAGATTTACTTGGCAAGTATAAAAGAGAAAAGATTAGTGAAATAAATGTAATATTTGAGAGTTATGTTTGGTTGAATGATTCTCAACTGTATGCAGTGCCGACCTATGTATATTTTATTTATAGAGTTTATGATTGTACAAGGGATGTGAGTGCGCACTAACAGACAAAGGTTGTTGTGCGGTTATGTACAAAAAATATTCTTTACTGAGGTTTGTTATTTGTGTGTCAGTGTACGTGATTGTTTGCAGCTTGCATCCTCCATGCTAACGTCCTTGACGACTGTACTGTGCATGCGTGGTTCCTTCATCATATAAATTAATTTCCTTGACATCCCCTCTCAAACTAGGCAGTGTTTCTTGTCTTCTGAACACGCCAAGTTTGCTTCGTAGATTGCAAAATTGTGAACCGACCGTGGCCTTTGTTAAGCAGTTTGCAATCTGTTCTTGAGATGGAATATATTTGACTTCCAATCTTCTTTCAAGAACTTTGTCTCTGATAAAATGAAGATCCACTTCAATGTGCTTACTTCTTGCATGGAAAACCGGATTACTCGCTAATTGCCCCGCACTCACATTGTCACACCACGCCACTGGGATTCCATCTATTGGGATTGATAGTTCCTTGAGGAGGGACTCAATCCAAGATATTTCACATGCCACTTGTGCTAAGGCCCTATATTCAGCTTCGGTGCTAGACCGTGCTACGACAGGTTGCTTCCTTGAACTTCAAGACACTAGGTTTGAGCCAAGATAGACGCAGTAACCACCAGTAGACCTTCTGTCATCCTTGCTATAGGCCCAGTCTGCATCAGAAAATCCTGTAATTGTATAGCTGCTGCATGGTTGTATGTTCAGTCCATAATTTTTGGTTCCTTTAAGATATCTCAACACACACTTAGCTCCTTACATGTGTTTGTCAGTCGGATTTTGCAGGAATTGGCTTAGTTTGTTCACAATGTAGGAGATGTCAGGTCTGGTATGTGTGACGTACTGTAATGCTCCTATTATTCGTCTATAGTCTGTTGCATTTTTGAGTAGTTCACCTCCATCTTTTACTAGGTTTGAACTGAGAGTTGCAGGAGATGTGTTGGTGTTTGAATTTGCCAGACCAGTCCTTTCGAGTAGCTCTTCAATATATCGTGTTTGTGTCAAATGGATTCCATACTCGTTTCTTAGTACTTCAATCCCAAGGAATAGCTTCAATGGTCCCAGGTCCTTTAAAACAAACAGCTTGTCAAGCTCTTCCACAAAGCTTTTGAGTGAGGTTGGATTGTTCCCTATAACAATCATGTCATCAACGTATATCAGAATAAACATAATCTCACCTCCTTTTCTCATGATGAACAATGATGAGTTACATCTTGAATTTTTGAAACCCCAATCTATCAGTGTCTTCCTCAGCTTCTCAAACCTGGCTCTTGGAGCCTGCTTGAGTCCATAAATCGCTTTGTTCAATTTGCATACAAGCTGGGATTTGTTCTTCTGCTCAAAACCCTTGGGTTCCTTCATAAATACAGTTTCGTGGAGGTCCCCGTTTAAGAAGGCATTATTGATGTTTAGCTGCCTGATGCACTAGTTTTCTATCACTGCAATGGTGAGTATTAATCTGACTGTCGATGCCTTGATCACTAGACTGAAGGTTTCGCCATAATCTACTCCTGCATTCTGATGGAATCCTTTTGCCACTAGCCTGGCTGTGCATCGTTGGAATGATCCATCTGCATTTCTTTTAACCCTGAATACCCATTTGTTGCCTACGACATTCATCTGAGACGTGACAGGCACCAGGTTCCACGTTCCATTCCTATCCAGGGCGTCAAGCTCCTCTTGCATTGCTTTTCTCCACTGTTCCGAACGCAAGGCTTCACTTACTGTAGTGGGTTCAACTGGTGAGGAACTGATTGCGGTGTAGAGTAGAAAATATGGTTGTTGCTTTGGTTTGAATATTCTAGACTTGGATCTGGTTATCATCCAATGTCCTCCATTTCCTTGTTGATTTTCTTGCACCTGCTCATCTGGCATACTGTTATCAAGAGCAACAGTGGAGTTATCGGAACCGTCATAGTCTACAATGTCCAAGCCATATCCAGGAACTTCCCCAAAGGAATTTTGATAGTCAACTTCTCCATTTCTTGTTTTTTCTTCTGGTTGTGATGTTTCAGAGCCGACATTCCTGACTCGTTCTGATGGTGGAGAAAAGGCTTGATGATCTGTACCCAATGAGACACTGGTTTGGTTTGTAGGAGTTTGAGAGTTTTTGAACCAGATAGGAATGGTGACCAATGTATGTGTTTCTGATGATTTTGTGTTAAGGAATCCATTTTGGAAGGGATATTCTCGTTTGTTAAAAATTACATGGCGGGAGATGTAAAGCCTTCCAGTGGAGCTTAGACATTTGTATCCTTTGTGAGCGTTGCTGACACCCAAAAATACGCACTTCACATAATGGAATTGGAACTTTTGAGACTGATAAGGTCTTAGGCATGGGTAACAAGCACAACCGAAGGGCTTGAGAGCTTTGTAATTTGGTTTCTTTTGAAATAATTTTTCAATGGGGCTTTGGTCGTTGATAACAGGAGATGGTAACATATTTATCAGCTGGACTGAGGTTTGAAAGGCTTCTGGCCAAAATTTAAAGGGAACTTTTGATTGAGCTAGAAGTGTTAATCCGGTTTCAACAATATGCCTATGCTTTCTTTCAGCTCTACCATTCTATGCTGATGTGTGAGGGCAAGCATATCTGATTCTAATGCCATGTTCTTTTAGGTAGTTTGTCAGACTAATAAACTCGCCTCCCATATTAGTTTGTATACACTTGATGTTGTGCTCAAGCTGGTTTTCTATCATGGTTTTGAATTGGATGAACGTTGGTGCAGCATCAGATTTATGCTTTAAAGGGTAGAGCCAAGTGTGTCTACTGAAGTCATCAAGAAATAATATGTAGTATCTGAACCCAGACGTGGATAGAATAGGGGCTGGTCCCCAGACGTCAATATGAATTAGTTCAAGTGCTTTAGAGGCTTGTGAGCTAGACAAAGTGAAGGGCAAAGAATGTGATTTTCCAAGTTGACAAGCATCGCAAAAGAAATTCTTTTCATTGATATTAGCTGACTCATTACATAAGCTAAGAACTTTGGCTAAAGTTTTAAAGGAAGGGTGACCTAAACGTCTGTGCCAAGTTTCCAAGACATTTAGTTTTTCTGACTTATCTAAATACCTTGATGGATGAGCTTGATGGGTTGGCGAGTGATCGTAGCTCTGTCGTTCGATTAATATAATCGACCTTAGAAACCAGTCAAAATAAATTAATTCCAAGATTGTAGAAAGCTGAACCTCGGGTCGTCTCTCAATGAAACTATGTAGGAATTGATTTAAAGAACTAGCCTAAGTCAAATGATGCAATTAAAGCAATTAAATTGGGGTTTTGAATGATTGATCAAAATTAAATTAAGCAAAGCATAAATAAATATTTTTGGTATTTTTGGAAAATTAAGCAATTGATAAAAATTAAGATTGAAAACAATTTCTAAAACTCTCTTGAAAATGCGGCTTAGGTTATCATTGTTCAAAATGATTTTCGGGGTTGGAATCCACTAAGTTTCGAAAGATTAACCTTAACAACTCGTTAAGTCCAAGAATTTAATCAATCAACTCGATT
>JAOQMR010073861.1:0-17318 GCA_027563865.1 Erythroxylum pelleterianum | reverse complement strand
ATATTCATACTCTCTCAACAGTGTAAAAGTTACTGAATGAAATAAGAAATTCATTACACATTCTTCTATATTTTACATGGTATCAGAGCTACACAGACATACGTCTATGGCTGCTTCTCCTTCTTCTTCTATGGCTACTGATGATTCTTCATCTGATCAACTTCTAAATTTTCCCTCTCTTGCCAAATCATTAAACTTCACCATTACCAAACTTACCCGATCAAATTATATTACTTGGAGAGCTCAGGTTCTTGCTGCTGTTCGTGCCTTGGAGCTTGAAAAATTTATCTCTTCTTCTTCTGAAATACCTGCTGCTGTTCTTCCTTCTAATGACAATGTATCTCAACCTAATCCTGAGTATCGCCTATGGCATAGATCTGACCAACTTCTTCTTTGCTGGCTATTGTCCACTGTCGATGATGATGTTATTAGCCTTGTCACTCACTGCCAATCCTCTGTTGATGTTTGGATTACCCTGGAAAAACTATTTGCTCAAACAAGCATGGTCAAAGTTTTACAATTAAAACAACAACTATCATCACTTAAAAAGGGATCAGATAATATTAGTACATATATGCAGAAAATAAAGATCATCAGTGACTCACTTCGTTTGGCTGGTCATCCAGTCCCTGAATCTGAACTCATTCTCAGTGCCCTTGCTGGATTAGGACAAGATTATGACCCTATTGTCTGTCTTTTATCAAACACTATGGCTTTTTCTTCTTTTCAGGATGTTCAAAGTTCCCTCCTCATGCATGAAACACGTCTAGAACAACAAAATGCTGTGGCCCAAATCTCACCACCACCAACAGCCAATCTGGCCAGTCACAATCCCTCCTCAGCCTTTTCTGGTGGTAGACATTGGGGACGGGGCAGAGGCACAAGAGGAAGAGGAGGCAGATCTACTCCTCGAGTGTTTTGTCAACTTTGTCAAAAGCCATATCATTCTGCTTTGCAGTGCCACAAGAGGTTTAACCAGAACTGGCAAGGACCTCCCCTCCTTCAGCAGCCCTAGCGATCCTCTCCTCAACATATGCAGCCCAACACTGGCTATAACCCCTCACCTCAAGCACATTATGTTCAGTCTGATTCCTCTCCTTCCTACATGGTTCCTCCACAATCAGCTTCATCATCTGAACCTCCAATCGGGTCCACCTGGTTTCTTGACAGCGGAGCAACAAATCATGTTACTCCTGATATTCAGAACCCGAGCATCACCTCTCCATACACTGGCAATGACCAGTTAACTGTGGGAAATGGTAACATGTTACTTATCATAAACACTGGTTCATCTTCTTTTCAATTTAATGCTTCTTCTACACCTTTACATCTTAAAAACATTTTACATGTGCCTTCTATAACTCGTAATCTTTTAAGTATCTCTAAACTTACCAAAGACAATAATGTTGTTGCTGAATTTTCTGATAATGATTGTTTGTTTAAGGACAAGCTTTCAGGGACCACTCTTCTAAAGGGAACTCTGCAGGATGGGCTGTACCTCCTCAAGACACTACCTAAAGCTTCTCATGCACCTTCTTCCTCTGTTTATGTTTCTCCTAGTGCCTATGTTACAACAGTAGATGCAAATGTGCTACATGCCACAATGGGTCATCCTTCCCCATCTATCCTATCCAAAATAGCAAAGTCTATGAATGTTAAAATTGATATGCACTCTCTTAAATTTTGTGATGTTTGTAAAGTTGGAAAGTTACACCAACTTCCCTTTCAAAATCATTCAATTAATGTTACTGCTCCATTTGAAATTGTGTATTCTGATATATGGGGTCCTTCCCCAACTTTATCCACAGAAGGACATAGATACTATATTATCTTTATTGATGCCTACACCAGATTTACTTGGCTCTACCCTCTAAAGCTTAAATCCGAAGCCTTTTCCACCTTTCTCAAATTCAAAACACATGTAGAATTGCAATTTAATCATAAGATAAAAGCTTTTCATACTGACAATGGGGGGGAATATCAGTCTTTTCAACCCTACCTTGCATCACAAGGCATCTCTCTTCGATTATCCTGCCCCTATACACATCAACAAAACGGTGTTTTTGAAAGGAAACACCGTCACATTACTGAAATGGGTCTTACTCTGCTCTCTCATGCATCAATGCCTCTTTCTTTTTGGTTAGAAGCCTTTCTCACAACCACTTATCTCATAAATCAATTACCCAGCCCCATTACTAATTTTAAATCTCCTTATGAGCTTCTTTATCATAAACAGCCAGCCTATGCTCATCTTAAACCCTTTGGCTGTAGTTGTTTTCCCTACCTAAGACACTACTCTCCTCACAAGTTCAATTTTCACACTACTAAGTGTGTTTTTCTTGGCTACAGCTTGTTTCATCGTGGTTATAAATGTCTTAATGCTCATGGCCAAATCTATATCTCTCGTCATGTTGTTTTCAATCCATCTGAATATGCCTACCCTCTTCTCTTTCCCAACCCCTCACCCTTACCTTCTGTTTCCCACAAGGCTCATTCTACTTTACCTCTCTCCCTCCTTAAACTTCCTTCCTCTTCTAACCAGCCTACTGCTGGAAGTTCTCTGCCGAAGGATTGGTCTCCAGAAGCTGCTCCAAACTCACCACCATTACAGGTAAATTCTTCTCCTCTATCTTCTGATTTACACTCACCTTTACCTTGTCCTCACAGCTCATCACCTCCTCTCTTTTCCTCTTTCCCCTCCCCTCTTCCAACCCACATTGTCCCTTCTGGTCACTCTGTTCCCATCACCAACACTCATTCCATGCAAACTCGCTCCAAGAGTGGCATTTTCAAACCCAAATTGTACCATGCTCCTATCTCTCCCTCACAAGTTACAGAACCCCCCTCTGTTTCCCTTGCCCTACAGGATCCTATTTGGAAGGCTGCTATGGATGATGAAATGCATGCTTTACTTCAAAACAAGACCTGGACTCTTGTTCCCTATCAACCTCACATGAATGTTTTGGGCACTAAATGGGTATTTCGTGTTAAATCTCACTCAGATGGCTCCTTTGACAAAGCAAAGGCTCGACTGGTGGCCAAGGGGTTTGCTCAAACCCCTGGTGTGGATTTTACTGAAACATTCAGTCCAGTGGTCAAATCCTCCACTATTAAGGTAATCCTATCACTAGCAGTATCTTTTCAGTGGGATATTCAACAGATTGATATTAACAATGCATTCCTAAATGGAGTTCTACATGAGGAGGTCTACATTCATCAACCTCAAGGGTATGTTAATTCCTCTTATCCTACACATGTGTGTCGGCTTTCTAAAGCTCTATATGGACTCAAACAGGCACCTCGTGCCTGGTTTTTCACCCTCAAACAGACTCTCCAACAATGGGGTTTCACTTCTTCTAAGTGTGATACATCACTCTTCTATCTTCATCAACAGACCACCAAACTATACATCCTAATCTATGTTGATGATATACTGATTACTGGGAACAACAAAGATGCCATTCACCAGCTTATTCTACGTTTAGAGCGTAAATTTGCCCTCAAGACTCTTGGCCCTTTGCACTATTTTCTTGGTTTTGAGGTTCATCGCACACCTACGGGCTTATATCTATCTCAACAAAAGTATATCTATGATCTTTTACAGAGGGCAAATATGCTTACCTGTAAGCCGTGTTCAACCCCTGTCGCTTCTGGTCAGAAGCTCTCTGTTTTTGATGGTGACCCCATTGCTAATCCGTCCGATTATCGCAGTCTTGTTGGTGGTCTGCAGTACCTGTGCCATAGTCGACCAGATATTAGTTTCATTGTAAACAAATTAAGTCAGTTTCTGGTCAACCCCCTTCAGCCACACTGGGTTGCCTTAAAGAGGGTTCTTCGTTACTTACGTGGTACCGCTGATACCAGGCTTTTCTTCGGTTCTTCTTCGTCTCCCTTACAGATTCATGCTTTCTCTGACTCCGACTGGGCTGGATCTGTTGACGATCGTAAATCCACCTCTGGCGGCTGTGTTTTTCTTGGTGGTAATCTCGTTCATTGGAGCTCCAAAAAGCAATCCGTTGTAGCCCGCTCTAGTTCCGAAGCTGAATATCGAGCTCTCTCCACCATTTCGACCGAGATTCTTTGGTTATTGTCGTTCCTCTCCGAATTAGGGTTTTCACCCTCTCCTCGTCCCGTCATCTGGTGCGACAACAATGGAGCTCGTGCCTTGTCGAAAAATGATGTCTTCCACGCTCGAACGAAGCACATAGAAGTTGACGTGCATTTTCTTCGAGATCGTGTCGCTGCTGGAAGCTTCGACATCAACTATATCTGTTCAGACGACCAACTAGCCGACATCCTTACTAAACCTATGCCGTTTGACCGCCACTTCAGTTTATGTGCCAAACTCAACCTTCGTAGCCCTAGAAGCTTGCGTTTGCGGGGGGCTGTAAGAGACCATTTGGTAACATCAGCCCATTCATCTACTGGCCCAACAGACTAACCACAACATTCTAGAAGACTCTTTTCTGTCTCTTTCTCATTTTCTGTTGTAACCGTAAAGATATTTGTACAGATACAGCCATTGCATTTGTATATATAAAGTCTCAATCAACAGTGTAAAATTTGCTGAGTGAAATAAGAAATTCATTACATATCCTTCGAATCTTACATGGTATCAGAGCTTTACAGACACACGTCTATGGCTGCTTCTTCTTCTTCTTCTATGGCTACTGCTGATTCTTCATCTGATCAACTTCTCAATTTTCCCTCTCTTGCCAAATCATTAAACTTCACCATTACCAAACTTACCCGATCAAATTACATTACTTGGAGAGCTCAGGTTCTTGCTGCTGTTCGTGCCTTGGAGCTTGAAAAATTCATCTCTTCCTCTTCTGAAATCCCTGCTGCTGTTCTTCCTTCTCATGACAATTTATCTCAACCTAATCCTGAATATCGCCTATGGCATCGATCTGACCAACTTCTTCTTTGCTGGCTTTTGTCCACTGTTGATGATGATGTTATTAGCCTTGTCACTCACTGCCAATCCTCTGTTGACGTTTGGATTACCCTTGAAAAATTATTTGCTCAAACAAGCATGGTCAAAGTTTTACAGTTAAAACAACAGTTATCATCAATTAAAAAGGGATCAGATAATATCAGTACTTATATGCAGAAAATAAAGATTATCAGTGACTCACTTCGTTTGGCTGGTCATCCAGTCCCTGAATCTGAACTTATTCTCAGTGCCCTTGCTGGATTAGGACATGATTATGACCCTATTGTCTGTCTATTGTCAAACACTATGGCTTTTTCTTCTTTTCAGGATATTCAAAGTTCTCTTCTTATGCATGAAACTCGTCTGGAGCAACAAAATGTTGTGTCTCAAATCTCACCACCAGCAGCCAATCTTGCCAGTCACTCTTCCTCCTCAGCTTTTTCTGGTGGTAGACATTGGGGACGAGGCAGAGGCACAAGAGGAAGAGGAGGCAGATCTACCCCTCGAGTGTTTTGTCAACTTTGCCAAAAGCCTTATCATTCTGCTCTGCAGTGCCACAAGAGGTTTAACCAGAACTGGCAAGGACCTCCTCTCCTTCAGCAGCCCTGGCGATCCTCTCCTCCACAAGTGCAGCACAACACTGGATATAACACCTCACCTCAAGCACATTATGTTCAGTCTGGTTCCTCCACTCCCTACATGGTTCCTCCACAATCAGCTCCATCAACTGAGCCACCATTCGAGTCCACCTGGTTTGTTGACAGTGGAGCAACAAATCATGTTACTCCTGACATTCAGAACCTGAGCATCAACTCTCCATACACTGGCAATGAACATTTAACTGTGGGCAATGGTAACATGTTACCTATAACAAACACTGGTTCATCTTCTTTTCAATTTACTGCTTCTTCTACCCCTTTGCATCTTAACAACATTTTACATGTGCCTTCTATAACTCGCAATCTTTTAAGTATCTCTAAACTTACCAAAGACAATAATATTGTTGCTGAATTTTCTGCTAATGGTTGTTTGTTTAAGGACAAGCTTTCAGGGACCACTCTTCTAAAGGGAACTCTGCAGGATGAGCTGTACCTTCTCAAGACACCACCTAAAGCTTCTCATCCATCCTCAGTTGCCACTTCTTCCTCTGTTTCTGTTTTTCCTAGTGCCTATGTCACAACAGTAGATGCAAATGTGCTACATGCCACAATGGGTCATCCTTCCCCATCTATTCTATCCAAGATTGCACAGTCTATGAATGTTAAAATTGATATGCACTCTCTTAAATTTTGTGATGCCTGTAAAGTTGGAAAGTTACACCAACTTCCCTTTCAAAATCATTCAATCAATGTTACTGCTCCTTTTGAAATTGTGTATTCTAACATATAGGGTCCTTCCCCAACTTTATCAACAGAAGGACATAGATACTATATTATTTTTATTGATGCCTACACTATATTTACTTGGCTCTACCCTTTAAAACTTAAATCCGAAGCCTTTTCCACCTTTGTCAAATTCAAAACACATGTAGAATTACAATTTAATCATAAGATAAAAGCTTTCCACACTGACAATTGGGGGGGGGGGAATATCAGTCTTTTCGACCTTACCTTGCATCACAAGGCATCTCTCTTCGGTTATCCTGTCCCTATACACATCAACAAAATGGTGTTTCCGAAAGGAAACATCGTCACATTACAAAAATGGATCTCACTCTACTCTCTCATGCATCAATGCCTCTCTCCTTTTGGTTAGAAGCTTTTCTCACAGCCACCTACCTAATCAATCAATTACCTAGTCCAACTACTAACTTCAAATCCCCTTATGAGCTCCTTTATCATAAACTGCCAACCTATGCTCATCTAAAACCTTTTGGCTGTAGTTGTTTTCCCTACCTAAGACCCTACTCTCCTCACAATTTCAACTTTCACACTACTAAGTGTGTTTTTCTTGGCTACAGCTTGTTTCATCGTGGTTACAAATGTCTTAATGCTTATGGTCAAATTTATATCTCTCGTCATGTTGTTTTCAATCCATCCGAATATGCCTATCCTCTTCTTTTTCCAACCCCTTCACCTTTGCCTTCTGCTTCTCACAAAGCTCATTCTACTCTACCTCTCTCTCTTCTTAAGGTTACTCCCTCTTCTATTCAGCCTACTGCTGGAAGTTCTCTGCCGAGGAATTGGTCTCCAGAAGCTGCTCCAAACTTACCATCATTACAGGTAAATTCTTCTCCTCTATCTTCTGATTTACACTCACCTTTGACTTGTCCTCACAGCTCCTCAACCCCTCTCTCTTCTTCTTCTCCTACCTCTCTTCCATCTCACATTGTCCCTTCTGATCCTTCTGCTCCCCTCACAAACACTCATCCTATGCAAACTCTCTCTAAGAGTGGCATTTTCAAACCTAAACTATACCATGCTCCTCTCTCTCCCTCACCAATCCAAGAACCCCCATATGTTTCCTTTTCCCTACAATATCCTATTTGGAAAGTTGTTATGAATGCTCAAATGCTTGCCTTACATTCCAACCGTACCTGGACCCTTGTCCCTTATCAACCTAGCATGAATGTTTTGGGAACTAAGTGGGTGTTTCGGGTTAAATATCACTCAGATGGTTCATTTGACAAAGCCAAAGCCCGATTGGTGGCCAAAGGGTTTAATCAAACTCTTGGTGTGGATTTTATTGAGACCTTCAGCCCAGTGGTCAAATCCTCCACAATTAAGGTGATCCTTTCCCTAGCAGTCTCTTTTGGGTGGGATATTCAACAGATAGACATCAACAATGCTTTCCTTAATGACATTCTACATGAGGAGGTCTACATTAATCAGCCTCAAGGGTATGTTAATTCCTCCTATCCTACTCATGTGTGTAAGCTTTTTAAAGCCCTATATGGGCTCAAACAGGCCCCTCGTTTCTGGTTCTTCACCCTCAAACAAACTCTTCAGCAATGGGGCTTTAAACCCTCTAAATATGATACCTCGCTTTTCTATCTTCATCACCATCATACCAAACTCTATATTTTGATCTATGTTGATGACATATTAATCACTGGGAATGACAGAGAGGCCATTCACCAGCTCATTCTACGTTTACAGAACAAATTTGCCCTAAAGACTCTTGGTCCTCTACATTACTTTCTCAGTTTTGAGGTTCATCGCACTCCTACTGGTTTCTATCTATCACAACAAAAATACATCTATGATCTTTTACAGAGGGCCAATATGCTTACCTGTAAGCTGTGTTCCACCCCTGTTGCTTCTGGTCAGAAGCTCTCTACCTTTGCTGGTGATCCTATCTCCAATCCGTCCGATTATCGCAGCCTTGTTGGTGGTCTGCAATACCTGTGCCATAGTCGACCGGATATCAGTTTCATTGTAAACAAATTAAGTCAATTTTTAGTCAATCCCCTTCAGCCACACTGGGTTGCCCTAAAGAGAGTTCTTCGATACTTACGTGGCACTGCTGATACCAAGCTTATTTTCAATTCTTCTTCGTCTCTCTTACAGATCCATGCATTTTCTGACTCGGACTGGGCTGGATCTGTTGACGACCGCAAATCTACCTCCGGCGGCTGTGTTTTTCTGGGTGGTAATCTGGTCCATTGGAGCTCCAAAAAGCAATCAGTTGTCTCTCGCTCCAGTACCGAAGCTGAATACCGTGCTCTCTCCACTCTCTACCGAGATCCTTTGGCTATTATCTTTCCTATCTGAATTAGGGTTTTCACCCTTTCCTCGCCCCGTCATCTGGTGCGACAATAACGGCACTCGTGCCTTGTCCCAAAACGATGTCTTCCATGCTCGCACGAAGCACATTGAAATTGATGTGCATTTTCTTTGTGATCGAGTCGCCGCGGGAAGCTTCGAGATCAGCTACGTTAGTTCCGAAGATCAGCTACGTTAGTTCCGAAGATCAGCTTGCTGACCTCTTTACTAAGTCTATGGCTTTCGACCGACACTTCCACTTGTGTACCAAACTCAAGCTTTGCAGTCCACGACGCTTGTGTTTGCGGGGGGGGGGGGGGTGTAAGAGACAATCCATCAGCCCACAACACATCAGGCCCAATACCTACAGCATAACTCACATCTTCTAGAAGACTCCTCATCGGTGCCCTTGTTATTTTTCTGTTGTAACCGAATGATTTTGTACAGTTGTATTGATCACATTTGTATATTTATACTCTTCCTCAACAATGTACAAAGATATAGTGACAATAAGAAATCCATTACATGATTATACTCTTACATTATTCTCCTAGTTGCTAGTATTTAGGAAGGTTAATTTATTTCTATGTTTATTTAAGCAAGGCTGTCATTGTATTGTGTTTAATGAAGATCAGTAAAAAGTTTGGCTTCTATTATCTTTCTTTCTCTGTTTTTCTTCAAAATTTCAACATGGTATCAAAATTTCAACATTTAGTAGGTACTAGTTTGTTGTTTGCGTGTTTCTCGTTTCAATGTAGACTATTTGCTTTTGTCCATCAAAGTGTCACGGATAATAAATAATGAGTTAAAATGCGCGAGGCTCTAAAGTCTAAAATGGCGGTGTACTATAATAAATTTTGCAATTGATTCTTCACATCAATTGACAATTGGTTGTTTGCAGGTATGGATCTCATCGTTCAACTTTTTAAATTAACTTTAGGTGACTTAAGTTACAATCGTTAGTATGACTTGTATGTTTAAGACCGATGGTGTATAAATGATGGAAGGTAACTTTTGTTTTTATTTACAGTTACTACAGCATGCAATAGCAGTATATAGTTATTATAATAAGAAAATTGTCAAATGAGATAATTAACAAGCAATTAATAATAATAATTAATTAAGAATAACAAAATTAGAACAAAATTAATAATTAAATAATAATATGAAAGGATTAATAAGTATATCCTATTTCATGTTATCATTTATTGTTAAATATTATTAAGCATAGTTATTAATCATTACTAATTATTTTTAACAAATAAAACAAATGTGCAAAGAATAAATCATTTTTTATATAATTAGTAATTAAACTTCTTGAATTAATTAAATAATCTTAAATATGTTATATTTATGTGTTCAATATATCATAATTAATTAAGATTAATTAATAAAAAATGTGAATATTCACTTACGACTACTTACCTACATATATATATACTCAAAATTACTATATAATAATTTATTAAATCATTAATTAATTAATTGTAATATTATTAATTAGCTGATTAATTATTACATAATTAATTGGTTAATTAATTATAATATATTTAACAAGTATAAAAATGTAATTAATTAATTAAAAATAATATATATATATATATATTATAATTAATATATATATATATATAGATAGATAGATAAATCTATTACCAGTTGAATTCATTATTCAAATAGATTCCAAATATTTATGTGGATTCATTCGGTACATTACGAATATTAATTTCTTGTGTAGGATCCTTTAAGTGGATTTCAATTAAGATTGAACTCGTATTAATCCAGTAATTTGTATTTCTAATTGTTTTTTATGTTCCTTTATTTCTTTAATATATTGTGTAACGTTCATACTGTATTTTAAACATAAGTATTTAAATCAGTAATTTAATTTTTAATATCCTCTAATTTTATAGAATTTTCTATGGTAGGACTAGGAATAATAGGGTCATTAATTTTAACATTTTGTTCTATGTTTTTTCCAGATTCTATGAATCGAATTGGTCTGGATAATCTTAAGGAGTGTGATTTTAATAATTGAGAATATGTTGAAGAAGATGGTTGTTCTGAAAAAGAATGTCTTCTAGTTAGAGATAGATTGATCTGGATTGGATATTGGATTGCAGTAATGTTCTCAATTTGTTTCTAAAATATGTTCCTACTTTTGCAACATCATTAAATAATTGATCTAGATATATTTTATTGGTATTTTTGAATTCGATACTATGATGAGAGTTGGTTAATGCATAACTTATTTAATAAGTAATAGAAAAGGGATGCTGTCCATGGGTCATTAAATCCTCTTTGTATAATTTATAAGCTATAGTAATTGTATCATCTAAATTAGGTGATTTGAGAGGGATTCCTAACTTTAAACGAGTATTAAATTTTATTTTTCCATATACTAAATTTCCATTCATCATTTCTATTATTTGATCTTTTAAGTCGTTCAGTCTTTCGTCTACGGTTGCTATTCTTATAGGTGAATCTATTCCTTCTTGGAAAGTAGATTTTAAAAGAATCTGTATAGTCGATAGATAAATATAACCAATTTTTAATCGTTTGTCTTCAGATATTTTTTGTAACTGTTTTAGGATTTGTTCTTGATCTATTAAACTAATTCGAATATGTCCATTACATTGGTCCATTCTAATAGGTGTTTCATGAACTATTTTGCCAAAATAAATAATATTTATGTGATCTAGAAAATTTTTAAAGATTGAAGATTGGATGTCTTGTCCAGCTTTTAAATTTAATTGAGCTTTAGCTATTCGTTTTTGTTTTTCATTAGATAATAATGTATTTATATGAAATGTTCCCGTTGATTCGGTTAATTCTAAATTATCTATATCTAATATATTTGGGTCTTGATTTTGTTCAGTCATTTTAATGATAAGGTGTACTGATTTGATGGTCGACTAATGTTCTTTCTAAATGATTTAATTGTTGTGTATAAAATTGATATAAATTTTGAGCTAAATCTAATCTTTCCTTAATAGGTTGTAAAGCTCGAGTATTAGATATAACAAATTGAACATAATTATAACGATTTTCAAAATGTTTGTATTCATCATAATATTGATTTTTTAATTGTTCAATATAGTGTATATGATCCATTAATTGATTACAAATAGAACAATTAGATGTGGTCATTATTTTAGATTTTCTAGTTAGGATTGTTCTGGTAGATATTCTAATTCTATAAATCTGATGAAATCTTCTGTGAAATGAATCCATTCTATCCATAAGTATCTTCTTAATCCAAAATTAAAAGTGAAGTGATAACATGCTTGTAAGAAGCTAATTAGTTTATCTGGTTCTAAACATAAGAAACATGCAGTTATAACAAATATAAATGGTTGAGCATAAATTAAAGAAAGAATAAGCTGGATAATCATGGATGATGCAATAAGATAGAAAATTAATCTATAAGTTTACTAATTTGGCTAATATAATCTTTTCTATTTTGCCTATTAACAGATTTTATCTGATGAACGAAAATAATAATCCGGGTACATTCATATTGTCTATTATAATTTCTAGTGATTTCTGCTTGTCTTAAGCTCTTCTGGAATCGAGCTAGTTGTCTATCATGATTTTCCTCTATCTAATAAATATGTTGAATCAAATCTTTGAGTGCAGTTTTTTGCTTGAAATAAGTCATAATTTGTTCTGAAATAAAGGAAAAACTATATGAGGATTGTGAAGCTTAGTTCTAAGTTGAATTTGAGATATTAGATAATGTTTTTCTTTTGTTGTTAATCTATTGACTTCTAGGGGTTGTGATCTAGTTATTATACTACAGAGTTTGATTTTTCTAGAGAGAGAGAGAGTCATGATTTCTGATAATGAATGGAAATAATCATGAAATGTAAGTTGAATGATGATGAATCAAGATAAATAAAGTGATGAAATAAGCAAACTTAAGTTGCATACCTCTTGTGTTTCCTCGAGAAGCCAATCGATAGGAAACTCTGTCGTCTTGTCTTTGACAAGTTTGTTCCTTAAACGTTTGTTTGGCTTGTTGTTTCGTTTGTCTTTTGACAATGGAAGACGGTGGTGGCGGAGGTGATGATATCTCGGTTGATATGCAGAGTCTCTCCGTTGCGGGTGAAGGTGCTGAGGAGAAAGAGGAGGAACAAGGGATAGAACTTGATGAGGAGGATGTCGAGGAAGGAGTTGAAGATTTCTCTTTGAGTCTGGTTGGCCGTTTCCTCACCGATAAGGTGATAAATTTTAATGCCATGAAGCAAACCATGGCTGCATTGTGGAGGCCTTTTATGGGAGTCTCTATCAGGGAGGAAGACGGTGGCTTATATATTTTCCAATTTTTTCACGAGGTTGATGTCAACCGTGTCTTAGAGATGTCCCCAGTGACTTTCAATAACAACCTCTTGATTCTAGCACGAATGAATGGCTTTACTCATCCTGGCGATGTCCCTCTTTTCCATTTTGATATATGGGTAAAGGTTCTGGGTCTGCTGCCTGGGTGTATGACTGGACGTACGGCAGAGAAGATTGGCAATGAGATTAGCCATTTTATAGCTGCGGATCCTAATAACCGCACTTGGAGCAAATATATGCGTGTTAGGGTTAGATTAGATGTTCGTAATCCTTTGAAGAAGGAGATTAATCTCAGGAAGAAACAAGGTGAATGGTTCAGGCCTACGCTTGAATACGAGAAGCTACCATCCTTTTGCTATGTCTGTGGGTATCTGGATCACACAGAAAGGTTCTGCCGCTCTTGGCTTTTTAACTCCGGGTGAAGTTCCACAACGTCAGTTCGGACCGGAATTGAGAGCCTCAAGTCGCCGGAATAATCTCTCCATCGGAGCTAGGTGGTTGCGTGACCCGCTAAATTTGGCAGGTCGTAGTCAAGGTGGAATACACTCCTCTGATACAGCTTCAAATTCTGAAAATGGGAGGGATAAGGAAGGTGGAGATACTGGTGGAACTGCCAGCGGAAATAATGGGATACGGGATCCTAATTTGAATGGTAATTCCCAAAATGAAGAGATACAGGAAGATGGGGTAGAAATTGTGGACCCCAAAAGAAAACGACTTGGCCCAACTCATAACTCATTTTCTCATGAACTCACAGGAGATGCGGATATGACTACTAGGTCAAAAAACGGAATAGCGGCGGGTTCCCAATTTCGGACCCGCCGACAATTATGAGTACCATCAGCTGGAACTGTCGTGGGCTTGGCAACCCACGAGCAGTACGTGTGCTTCAAGAAATTATTACTTTAACAAAGCCACATTTTATTTTTCTTATTGAGACAATTTGTAATGCTGCTAAAGTTGAGGAAATTAAACGTTTAATTAATTACGATGGTTGTTTCTCTGTTGCTTCGCATGGCCATAGTGGTGGCATAGCTTTACTTTGGAAAGCTTCGAAGTCTGTTTCTATTCTTCGTTCTTCCCCCCGTTATATTGATGCTGTGGTTGAGATTGAGTCGATTGGTGAATGGAGGTTAACCGGTTTTTATGGTGTACCTAATCAAGCTCATCGAGCTATTGGATGGAATCTAATTCGTGAACTATCTACCCATAATAATCTGCCATGGGTTATAATGGGGGATTTCAATGATATTTTGGCAATTTCAGAGAAGAGGGGCCGACGTCCGCAACCTTCTCGACTCATTAATGGCTTCCGTTCAGCTGTCCAAGATGCAAATTTGATTGATTTCCATATGGCTGGTTACCAGTTTACTTGGGAGAAGGGTCGGGGTACGGAGGATTTTGTGGAAGAGAAATTGGACCGGATACTCACTAATAATGAATGGTTGCTACAATTTCCACAAGCTAGGGGGACAGTATTACAACATTCTTCCTCTGATCATTTACCCATCTTCTTGGAAATACGGTGTTTCATTCCACGAGGACAAACTGTCAGTTTCAGGTTTGAGAACGGTTGGAGAAGAGAAGCAGCATGCCGTGAATTAATTATCAAGAGTTGGGCGGAGTCATCTAGTTTGCACCTTACTGAACGACTTGCTTTATGTGGTCGATTTTTACAGGAGTGGGGCCATGATTTTCAACAGAAATTTAAGGGTGACATTGCTAATTGCCTGCGTTCAGTTACAAGACTGCGGAGTTCCCGTTGTCCAGGAGATATCGCCGAATTCAAGAGGCAAAAACAGCGGTACCATAATTTGCTTTGTCAAAGAGAGATGTACTGGAAGCAACGTGCAAAGACCTTCTGGTTGCAGGAAGGAGACCGTAATACACGGTTCTTTCATTCAGCTGCCACATCAAGGAAGAAAAAGAACAGAATTTCGCAACTCAAGGATGATGATGGTACTTGGCAAAATTGGAATTCTAATCTTGAACAGCTGATTAATGACTACTTTACTACGGTTTTCTCAGCCAAAGAATGTGAGTCCGATGAGGTTTTGGAATGTATCCCAACTTTGCTTACTGTTGCCGATTGTGAGTTCTTGTTACAACCCTACACTGTAGAGGAAGTTAAGAGTGCAGCCTTCTCCATGCATCCCGACAAATCTCCGGGATTAGATGGCTTTAATCCTGGTTTTTTCCACCACTACTGGGACGTAGTTGGCCAAGATGTATCGGTTACATGCCTGCAATATCTGCATTCGGGTACGTTTCCCTCCTCTCTTAATGAGACTGCTATTGTTCTAATTCCAAAGAAGCCTGAGCCAGAATATATGACTGATTTGAGACCCATAGCTCTATGTAATGTGGTCTTGAAAATTATGACGAAGATGATTGCAAATCGATTGAAATGTTTGCTTCCAAAGCTGATTTCTGAGAGTCAGAGTGCATTCATTCCCGGGCGTAGCATTCAAGATAATTGCATCTTGGCTTTCGAGGTCATGCATGCATTTCATAGGAAAACTAGAGGAAGGGATTTTTCAGGAGCTCTGAAAATGGATATAAGCAAAGCGTACGACAAAATGGAGTGGACTTTTGTTAAAGATGTGCTTCTCCGGTTTGGTTTTCCAACTCCTTGGGTGAATTTTATTTATCTTTACTTGTCATCGGTATCGTATTGGATTTTACAGGAAGGGAGACAACTGGGTCCGATCATTCCTTCGCGTGGCCTTCGCCAAGGAAACCCATTATCTCCATATTTATACATTTTGTGTGCGGAGGGTTTATCGAGGTTGATAAGTAAACACAATGAGTTGGGTAATTTACATGGCAGTCATGTTTCTAGAGGTGGACCTGTTATTTCCCACCTTTTTTTCGCTGATGACAGTCTACTTTTCTTTAAGGCTGATCATCAGGAAGCAGGTGTCTTGAAGGATGTCTTATTGACCTATGAGCGTGCTTCTGGGCAAGAAATTAGTTTGGCAAAATCTTCATTGACTTTTTCTGCCAATACTCCTGAAGCTGTGAAGCTAGATGTGTGTACTGTTTTGGGTGTCGAAGAAAAAGAATCCTTAGGTTGTTACCTTGGATTGCCATCGCATATTGGCCGTAACAGAAGGGAGGTCTTTAACTACCTGAAGGATCGGGTCTGGAAGCGTTTGTCATCATGGAAGTCTGGAATGCTTTCGAGGGCGGGCAAGGAAGTGCTCTTGAAAACTGTTCTTCAAGCTATACCATCGTATGTAATGAGTCTCTTTTTGATTCCTAAGACCATCTGTTATGAGATTGAGGGGATGATGAATAAATTTTGGTGGAAGTCGGGAGGAGAGAATGGTCAAGGAATTCATTGGATGGCGTGGGAACGGATGTCCTTACCAAAAAAGCTTGGGGGTCTTGGTTTTAGACGGCTTCATGATTTTAATCTGGCACTTCTTGGGAAACAAGGCTGGAATCTTATCACTAAGCCCAACACTCTGGTAGCTCGTGTTCTGAAAGCTTGTTATTTTCCCAACTCCACTTTTTTTTATACCACTCTATCTGCCAATCCAAATTACCTTTGGAGGAGCATTTGGGAGAGCAGGAATATTGTGAAGGCAGGTTCATATTGTCGTGTGGGAAACGGCGAGCAAACTGCAATTTGGGAAGTACCATGGCTTCCTTCGGTGGACAATATGCGGATCTCAACAGTTAAACCTCCGAATACTCCTTTATTTAGAGTTTCGGATTTGATGATGAATGGAAGATGGAACTCAGAGATAATTAATGGTGTTTTCAATGCCCAAGACAGGGCAGCGATTTATTCCATTATGTTGCCAGTTCGTGCTGTGAGAGATAAAGTGTGCTGGAAGTTTGAATCAAAAGGGAGATATACGGTGAAAAGTGCCTATAGACAGCTGCAAAATAATAGAACTGCAGTCGCAGGGACGTCAACACAATTGTGGCAAAAATTGTGGAATTGCATGGTTCCACCAAAAGTTCTGAATTTTGGATGGCGCTTGTTTCGTGAAATTCTGCCTGTGTTAAGTATTTTACAGGCTAGAAGGATGGATGTACTTAATATTTGCCCTCATTGTCATTCGAATGAGGAATCCTTCCTGCATCTTTTTGTTCAGTGCCCATATGCTCGAAATGTCTGGTTGGCGTCTGATTTGGGATGGTTAAATCCAGGAGCTGCTACTTGGAAAGAATGGTTAACTGGGGTGTTCCAATCGGCTTCCAAGGATAGGGCCGAAGCAATGCTGATGTTATTGTGGTCGCTGTGGTCAGCAAGAAACCAAAGGGTGTGGCATCATCACCATACGCAGCCTATGGGTGTTGTCTTGATGGCTAGCAGAGTGCTTCAT
>JAOQMR010073805.1:0-17326 GCA_027563865.1 Erythroxylum pelleterianum | reverse complement strand
AATATAACCATGTCTCAAATGATTTAAACATGCTTCAAAATAATTTAATCACGCTCATTACGAATCGGGGCCCAACACAAAGTGGTGACTATCCACTTCTGCCTGAGACTTCGACAGGTATACCGCCTTCCCCTACTTCTGAATTGAGTATAGCTAGTCCTGGTACAATGGGCGGGGTTGAGGGGGATTTTTTAGTTCGGAGAACTAGGAAGACTAGGAAAAAAATAAAGTAGTCGTAGGAGTGCGGCCTAACTGGTTTATAATTATGGAGTTAGTTTTTTGGAATGTGAGGGGTCTGAATCACCCTAATAAATAGCAAGTTGTCCGTGCTTGGCTTAGAAATTCTTCTGTTGCTTTTGTTTGCTTAGTTGAAACCAAGATTCGATCGCCTGGTCTTTTGCAGTCTGTCTGTCAGTCTTTATTTCCTCATTGGGATAGCTTTAGCAATTTAGCTTCCTCGTCCAATACTAGAATTGTGGTTGCTTGGAAGCCTGACTTGCTTCGGTGCTTAATTCGTAGCTATTCTGACTAGTTTGTTCATGTGGATCTCCTTCCTAGGCATAGTTTAGAATCCTTCCATGTCTCTTGTGTTTATGGCACCAATAATTCTACCCAGCGGAAGCTTCTTTGGCTTGACCTTACTACCATTTCCTTGTCTATGAGTCATCAACCTTGGTTAATTGCAGGTGACTTCAATGCCGTCCTCCATCCTCATGAATCGGATCCCCCTAATGTGACTTCCCTAAGTAGCCAACATGATTTCCAAGAGTTTGTAGGAGCCTGTCAACTATTTGACCTTAATTCCAGTGGGCCTCGATATACTTGGTCCAATAGACAAATAGGTCTGTCTTTCCTTTCCCGTAAACTTGATAGGGCCCTCATTAACTCCTTCTGGAGTAGTAGGTTCCCTGTTTCCCATTGTGTTGTCCATAACCCTCATACTTTTGTCCATTCCCCTCTAGTGGTTAAGGCATTAGGCAATCTACACAAGCCCTCTTCTCCCTTTCGGTTTTTCAATCTTTTAGCTGCTCAGCCGAATTTTCTTAAGGTTGTTGAGAACGCTTGGGCCTCTCCCGTCGTAGGTACTCCAATGTTTAGGGTGGTTTCTAAACTTAAGCTGGTCGAGGCAGCTCTCAAACTTATGCATTCAAATCAAATAGGGGATATAAATGCTCGGGTTGGTCACTGCCAACATCAGTTGAATTACATTCAAGACCAATTGCGATCCTCCCCAGGGTCCACCCTTCTCCTCAATAGAGAATCTGTAGCAATTCATGACCTTTACAGATCCCTAGAAGATGAGGAGTCCTTTTACAAACAAGCTTCTCGAATCAAATGGTTGAAGGAAGGTGATCGCAATACTAATTTTTTTCATAAGTCACTTCTTGCAAACAGGAACTGTAATACTATTCATTCTCTAGAGGTGGGTAATAGCTGTCGGGTTGTGGAACTTAGTGCTATTCAATCTCATTTTCTGGACTTCTTTAAAGGTTCTTTAGGAGCTGCTAAGAATCTCCATTCCTCTAAAGAGTTTGTCACTCCTCTTTTCCCCAGCCTCTTGCGGACATTCATTCCCAGGCCTTAATAACAGAAGTCTCCCATAGCAAAATCCATGAGGTTCTCCACTCTATTAATCCTAATAAGGCTCCTGGCTCGGATGGTTTTAATGGGCACTTTTTTCGTCAGGCTTGGACTATTATAGGGGGAAGTTACAACAGCTATTCAGAACTTTTTCTTTCAGGGCAAGCTTTTAAAAGAGACTAATTCTACTTTCATCACCCTTATTCCCAAGACAGTTCATCCTTCAAATGTCCAAGATTTTAGGCCCATATCCTGTTGCAATCTAATCTATAAGATTATTGGCCTTAGTTCTATTCTCCCTCTAATAGTAAGCCCTAATCAAAGTGCCTTTATCAAGAATCGTCGTATCGGCGATAACATCCTTTTAGCCCAAGAAATATTCAAGAACAAGGACATTTCAAATTCTCACAAGCGGTGTGCTTTTAAGGTGGATCTCCGCAAAGCTTATGACTCCATCCATTGGGATTTTCTTCTAACTACTTTAGAAGTAGTGGGTATTCCTCAGAGGTTCATAATGTGGATTCGAGAATGCATCACCACTCCCTCTTATTCCATTCTTATTAATGGGTCTCCTACTTCTTTCTTTAAAGGTAAATCGGGGTTACGGAAGGGCGATCCTCTCTCCCCTCTCTTCTTCATTCTCTGCATGGAAGTTTTTTCTAGGCATTTGAGTGCTTCCATTGACACTAACCCTCAGTTCAAATTCCATTGGAGATGTCAGGGCCTTAAGCTTACCCATCTGCTATTCGCAGACGACCTCTTAATGTTTTGCCATGGAGATTAGATCTCCGCTCAGCTTCTTCTTGATCCTTTGTTTACTTTCTCTCAGTTCTCTGGTATGGAAATGAACACTTCCAAGAGTCACTTTTACCTCTTCCCGGATGTTAGTTATCTAAGTCGTAGGATGTCTCTTGTGTCTGGTCTTAGGCAAGGTTCCCTCCCTTTTTCGGTACCTCGGTATTCCCCTCATAACAGGTCGTCTGTCTAAACGGGATTGTGCTATCCTGCTCGATCGTATTGATAACAGGATTAATCGTTGGACCCATAGGAGCCTTTCTTATGCGGGTCGTCTCCAATTGGTTATTTCTATCCTCTCCACTTTCCACGTCTACTGGTCCTCTCATTTTATCCTCCCCTCGTCCGTCCTTAAGGACATAGAGGCCAAGCTTAGGAATTTCTTATGGGCAGGTAAGGCTGAGACTAAATCTAAGGCTAAAGTGAAGTGGAGTGATATCTGTCGTCCTAAACAGGAAGGTGGTTTAGGGGTCAAACACTTGTCAACTTGGAATCGAGTGCTCTTAGGTAAATGCATATGGTTCTTGTTTGAGGATCGGGAAGCTTTGTGGGTTAAGTGGGTGCATACAATAATTCTGCGTAGGTCAAATTTTTGGAATGCCAGTGCAACCTATAATAGCTCTTGGAGTTGGCGTAAGCTCCTAACTGTCCAGGACAAGTTGTGTACTCATTTCAAATTTAGGATTGGCAATGGTATATCTACCTTTTTTTGGCAGGATCTGTGGCACCCACGGGGCATTTTGGGAACCTTGGTCACCCCTAGAGAGATTAATAGCTCGGGGCTTCCGTTGACCGCTCGAGTCTCAGACGCAATTCATAATGATGCTTGGAACTGGGGGGAGGCTTCTATTGAACTCCTTTGACACCTTAAGCCTCCTGGATACTTTCCTAATCACACTTTATCGGACAGGTTGGAATGGATAGCGAGTCCCACTAAGCGTTATTCCAATGCTTCTGCTTATCAACTCTTGCGCCCCTCCTTACCAGAGGTTCCTTGGCACCGACTGGTATGGTCTAAATACAGCCCTCCTAGTTGCTCCTTTATCTTGTGGCTCGCTGTCCTGCGTAAGCTTCCCACCCGAGATAGACTTCCCTATCTCTATACCCCTAATCACTGTTCCTTGTGCCTTGCAGCGAACGAATCGATTGACCACTTATTTTTTATTTGTCCTTTCTCCCTTGCCGTTTGGGAACATTGCCTCACCCGTTTTAATCTGCCCAGTAGCACCCCTTCCTCTCTTCCCGATATCCTTTCCTGGTATAGTACTGTTCCCAGTCCTAATGTATCTCCCATTTTACACCTTCCTCTTTTGCTTTCCGTTACAGTTTACCATATATGGACCAAACGTAATGCTCGAACCTTCAAGAATGAAGCTATGGTGGAGGAGAGAGTGTCTCTCAGAGTGATCACCTCCGTTAGGGAACTTCTCAGCCTAAACACCGAGAGGAGGTAATTTTATTTTGAGGCTTTCTATTTTGCAGGTATTTTGTTCCGTGTTGTCCAGGTTGCAGCATTCGGGATCCTTAGGCAAGGCTTGTCTGCCTCAGTTCCCTCGGTAGCTTGACCATTTCGGTGTCTAGGGAGTCCTTGAGCAGCCTTCTCCTCTGGATTGATCTTTCTGGGTTATTTCTCATTGTCCGCATTCATATGGGTTATCATTTGCTTTGATTCTGTGGAGATCCTACTGTTTTACTTTTGCTTGCCGATTTTCTATCCTGTCTCGTTTTAGCTTGTTTAGCTTGTGTCAAGTTGTTTCTTTTCGCTTGTTGTGCCCTTAGGGGCTCTTGTAAATGAACTTTTTGTACATAATTTTTCAGTCTAATATATTCCTTTGATTTATCAAAAAAAAAACGAACATGATATTTTGCGGGTTTGTGATGTGGCTTTACTCTTATTATTAGAAGCTTCCAACCTTACCATCTTTTGGGAATTTTGGTAATTTAAGAGGCAACCACCAGTCGATTGCGACCGGGTGTAATAAGTTCAAAAGGTCACCAGATAAGCTATTCCTTTTCACATTTCTTCTTCCACTAGTAGACGGACGGACCACAACTAAAAAACCATAAAAAGCAAATAATCTCTTAATGGATAGTATTTAATTATGGGATAAAATTGGTATTTAATTTATAACAATTAAGGAGAGGCAGAGTTAGGGGGCTCCTTGGAAGGTGGGTATATCATATTGTCGGCAGCAGTGGGTGTACGAGGTTTTCAACCACTTTGTCACATGGCCTCTTCATATCCATTCGTCAAACACATTTTAGTTTTTATTTTTCTTAATCTTTGGGTACTCATTGTCAATGCCCATGATAATGAAAGCATGGTGGCATGCAGTTCTCAAACTCACGCTTCGCCCCGTTCCTCCTGTTTTGTAGAAAGACAGGGCTGAGGTCATGTTAAAGTATATAAGCCAGAATTAGACTGTCAATCATGGCCACTGGATGCAGTGTCACTAAGATTCATATTATAACCAAAGTCTAGATATGTTAAAACAACAAAGAATTAAACTCTTCGAGAGGATGATTAAGGAAAAAAAATAATCGAAGAATGTCGAGATTCATTACAATCAATGTTTATTCAATATGGTCTCACGAGGGATTAGTTTATTGTTTAAGGATATGGTTCGTTTAGATTGAGAGCCTAATCAGGTTCAAAGAGGCACCACCAGACATTGTTTACTACATAAAGTCAAGCCAAAGACTAGAAACCAAACCATTTTTCAGTGACAGAACATTTGAGAAGAAGGAAAAGTGGCACCAAAGTTTCTAAAGTTGTTTAAAATAGTTGTACAAAATGTCATTAACCAAAGAAAGAAACCTTAAAAACAACTACAAACTTTGGCTTTTTTCTCCAACTTAAGCGTTTCTCAGCCTTCTTTATCCAAGGTCAAGAAAAGACGGTTCACTCTTTTCTATGATTTCAATAGAAAGCTGTCCAAGCCTCCGATTTTGAGCAATCACGTGTAAAATCGATAGTATGCCTAATGTAACATATTCATAATGGTCTCGAAAATAGTGTTAAATAATTCACAAGTTATATAGAAAAGGATAGGAAAGCAAAATTTAAAGAATTATATATATAGCGTAATTATAAGCTAAGAAACAAACAATTCTATACTTCCAAAACGTCGATCCTTCTCGGTCCCGATAATTCTTTCATCTTGACAGCAGTATCTCAACTTCTTTCATTTCCTTCCAAGTCCTAAATTATCACCTTAAAGAATCTTACCAGAAAGATTAAAAAAAAAATACTAAAGATAAGGAGTTTAAACATTATTGTTTGCTTCAATCTAGGCATGTCTGATTTGCTTCAATCTAGGCATGTCTAAATATACCTATCCCGACCAATGGGTACAAGTTTGGCCCGATCAAACCGACCCACAAGTTGGCCGGAAATGTGTTGTTATCAATCAATCATGCACAGATAAATGATTAAGAAGCAGGAAATGTAGTGAGAGAAACTAGTGTGAGAAACGAAATGAAAAACAGAGGTAAACAGAGGATGTTAAGAACTCAGTGAAAATTGAGATTTTCATTCAATGATTCGTATATTACAACTTCATTAATCGACTATACATTTATAGCTAATTTCTAACTGTCATCTAACTGATTTTAACCGGCTGTTCTTGAACATCTTGAATTCTTGCATTCTTGAGTCTTTGACGTAGCTGCATGGCTCGAACGTCTTCATGTTGTCCGACAATTCCTGTGACATATAACCTACATTATCCTCCTTAGATCAGGAATTTAACTTCTGAATTCTCACCATTTGCCTTAATTGCTGAAATCGCGACTCATGAAAGCCTTTGGTGAAGAGATCAGCCTTCTGATTCTCCGTAGAGATATACTCCAATTTTAGTTCACCTTCCTGTTGTACGTCCCTTAGATAATAATATCTAAGCTTGAAGTGTTTAGTTTTACCATGGAATACCGAATTTAATGAGATGGAAATCGCCGCCTGATTGTCTACATATATCACCGTAGTTGAAGTTAGATGAATTTGTAGATCTCCAAGCAATTTCCTTACCCACACCACTTGTTTCGCTGCTGCGGTTGCTGCCACCAATTCAGCTTCAGCTGTAGAGAGAGCTACCAGCTCTTGTTTCTTTGAACTCCATGAAAAACATGCTGATCCCAATATTAGACAGTATCCAGACGTGCTCTTCATGTCCTCGATTGCTCCTCCCCAATCACTGTCTGCATAACAACTGAGCTTACAATCACCTGTTCTCTCATATAAAAGACCAAAATCGATCCTCAACACCCTCTTTATTGCGGTTACATGTTGTCTTCCCGGATTGCTCAAGTACCTGGAGAGTAGACTTACCGAATATATTATATCAGGTCTTGTGGCTGATATATACATTAGGCAACCTACCATGCTCCTATAATTTCTACAGTCCACTTCATCTCCTTCTTCCTTCTTCATAAATTTTTCCTTTAGGCATACTGGAGTTGAGATAGGCTTACACTGATCCAGATTGAATTTCTTCAACACATCACATACGTATTTCTTTTGACTTACCTTGATTCTCCCTTCACTCTGTTCAATCTCCATTCCTAGAAAATATTTCGTCAACCCTAGATCTGTCATTTCGAAAGCTTTGCTAAACTGCTGCTTCAGCACACCTATCTGCTTCTCAGAACTTTCGGTGATCAACAGATCATCTACGTAAATTGAAATCACCACTTCATCACCTTCCTGTATTAGCACATATAGGGTCGGTTCACTACTGCTCCTCCTGAATTCTATCTCCACCAGGAATGCATCTATCCTTGCATACCAACAACGAGGGGCCTGCTTAAGCCCGTAAAGAGCCTTGTTCAGCCTATACACGCACTCCTCCTTTCCTTTAATCACAAACATTTAATCACAAACCCCTCCGGCTGTTGGACGTAAATTTCCTCCTGTAAAATACCATTGAGAAAGGCGGACTTAACGTCCATTTGGTGTACCTTCCATCCCTTCTAAACTGCGAGCGCCAACAACAATCGGATTGTTTCTATTCTAGCTACTGGTGTGAATGTTTCTCCGAAGTCCACTCCTTCGACTTGCGTGTAACCTTTTACAACCAATCTCGCCTTCAGCTTGTTAACTGATCCATCAGGATTCAATTTCGTCTTGAAAACTCACTTCAATCCGATTGCTCTCTTGTTCGGAGGTTTATTTGTCAACGTCCATGTCTGATTCTTATTAATCATCATTATTTCTTCTTTCATGGCTTCAAGCCATTTCAAATTTTGCAAAGCCTCCTGAACCTTTGAAGGATCCAAAAACTCTTCATTACTTCTTTCGTAAATTTCTGCCAGGCTTCTCGTTCCTCTTATCGGAATATGGTCGTAATCTTCATCGGATTCTTCTGGAAGCTCTTCATCAGAATTCCCTCCATGTAGCTCATGTTGGGCCACCGGATCTACTTCCTCATCCGTAAGTTGTAGTTGATCCGGATCATCATCATTTCCCAAATCGCCTGGTAATTGTTGAACATTCGAGGGCCAAACGTCTTTCTCCCTCGCTTCCCCGGTTTTCTTCTTCTCTTCGGACCAACTCCAAAACTCATCCTCAAAAAAGATTACGTCCCTACTCACCTTTACTTTCTTCAATTCCGGATAGTATACTCTGTAGCCTTTACATACCTCTAAGTATCCTACAAAAATTGCCGTCTCTGTTTTGCTATCTAGCTTATTCCTTTTGACTTGAGGCACGAGAACACTGCAAGGAGATCCGAAAACTTTCAAATTCTTCAACTTTGGCTTGCTTTCATGCCACATTTAATACGGCGTTTTGTCGTCCAGGGCTCAGGTATGCAGGCGGTTCAACAGAAAGCACGCAGTTGTTACTGCCTCCGCCCAAAAATCTTTCGGGAGTCTCTTCTCCTCCATCATACATCTTGCCATCACCAATACTATTCGGTTTCTTCTCTCCACAACTCCGTTTTGTTGTGGAGTGTACGAGGTAGTGAATTGATGCTTAATTCCTGCAAGCTTACAGATTTGATCAAATTCATGGGAAGTAAATTCCGAGCCATTGTCTGTTCTTACAGACTTAACGCTCGCTCCGGTTTGGTTCTCGATAAGAACCTTGAACTCCCGAAATGTTTTGGCTACGTCTCCTTTGGATCTTAAACAGAAAATCCATGAGTACCTTGTATAATCATCTATGATTAATAGGAAATAACGACTACTATTTAGTGAGGCGATTGGCATCGGTCCACATACATCCATGTGTAATAGCTGAAGCCTCTCCTCAGCTCTCCACTTGGATTTCTGGAAAGGCGTATGTGATTGCTTCCCTTTCATGCAGATCTTACATGCAACGTGATCATGTGGGACTGGCGGCAAATCTTCTACCATCTGTTTCTTTTGCGTTGCCTCCAACCCCTTCATGTGGTAGTGACCGAGCCTCCTGTGCCATAAACCAATTTCTCCTGAACTGCTCACCATCGCTTCTTGCTGGATCTCCTCTGGTCTCACCACAAAACTCTAATTCTTCATTTTTGTGATGAACAACTCCCTCCCAAGTTTGTCCGGAACCCTGCACTTATTAGTTTCAAAGTACACCGACATACCTTCTCAATTAATCAGGCCACGCTCAGTAGATTATGCTGAATCTTGGGTACCAGTAACACATCGGAGATGGTTTTAACATCGATCTTAGTTGGTATCTCAACCACTCCTCTACCTTCTGCACGAATGCATACACCATTTCCTACCTTCACGTTGGCCTTCACGTTGTGATCCAGGATTTTGAATAAAGATGCATCTGGTGTCATGTGACTTGTACATCCGCTGTCTATCAACCATTCGGACGGATGTGCTTCAGCTCGATCGCATATGACTACAAAAAGTTACTCTTCCTCTTCGGCAACTTGCACATTTGCTTCTTGCTGTCCAATTTGCTTTTTACATATGGCCTCCATATGTCCCTTCTGGTGACACCTTCGGCACTCCACATCCGGCCTCTTCCAACACCTGAAAGCTAGATGATTAGATTTACCACAGTGAGGACAAGGATTGTACTTGTTCGACTTGTCTGCTCCTATATTCTTGCTTGATTGTTTCTGGTGTGATTGAGCATTATGCAAGCTCGATCCTCCCTTATTTCTTTTCTTCTTCTTAGATTTCTCCTAACCCTCGTTCTTGGCTGAGGCCCTATAACCTCCTTCAGCTACTTCGGACTTCCTCATCAAATGCCTTTGTTCTTGAGCCTAGAGTGCGCTTACTACTTCAGCAAGTTTGATCTGAACAATGTCCTTGGAATTTTCAAGAGAGACAATGGTGGCTTCGAATTTTTCAGGTTCTGAGACCAGAAGCTTTTGGACAAGTCTCTGGTCTTTAAAATTAGCTCCTAAGAGCCTGTCTGATCCGCCAGCTGAATCAACCTTTCGGTATAGCTTTTAACAGATTCATTATCCTTCATTTGAACTCTTTCGAATTCACGCAAAAGATTCAATATCTTCATATTCTTTACTTTCTCGTCACTCGCATATTCATTCCTCAAGAATTCCCAAATCTCCTTCGCCGATCCAAGAGTCATTATCCGAGTGAATATGGAGGGCGTGATTGCTTGGTATTTGCAAGATTTCGCCCTAGCTTTCTTGGCAATTCTTTCCCTCAACCAACGCAACTGAGCAATCGGGACATCATCAGCTGGAACCACCACTTCGTAATCTTCAGCAATCGGTTCCCACAAATCCTGTCCTTGCAGGTATGCCTCTATTTTTTTTGCCCAGATCTGGTAACCTTCACCGTCAAAGACTGCCGGCTGCAAACTAGAGTGGATAACTTGGCCATCTCAGAGTATGCACTCCACGTTACCTTAGCGTATTCCGGAAGGAATTTATTTGCACAAGACGGGAAACTCTTGCTTATACCCTCACAGGTCCCTTAAGAAAAAATGCTTTGATACCACTTTGTTGTTATCGATCAATCATGCACAGATAAACGATTAAGAAGCAGGAAATGTAGTGAGAGAAACTAGTGTGAGAAACGGAATGAAAAACAGAGGTGAACAGAGGATGTTAAGAACTCAGTGAAAAACTGAGATTTTCATTCAATGATTCGTATATTACAACTTCAGTAATTGACTATACATTTATAGCTAATTTCTAACTGTCATCTAACTGATTTTAACCGAATGTTCTTGAACATCTTGAATTCTTGCATTCTTGAGTCTTTTACGTAGCTGCATGGCTTGAACGTCTTCATGTTGTCCGACAATTCCTGATACATATAACCTACAAAATGGCCAGTGGAATTTCAGGCCTGGCCGTTGGTCACAGGCCGCGGGTCAAGGTGGCTGGGCAGAGCT
Organism: Erythroxylum pelleterianum; assembly: GCA_027563865.1. Lineage (NCBI taxonomy): Eukaryota > Viridiplantae > Streptophyta > Magnoliopsida > Malpighiales > Erythroxylaceae > Erythroxylum > Erythroxylum pelleterianum. Next base: position 6,639 of record JAOQMR010073805.1, on the reverse strand, counting down.
GTGGCTCGAGCCGAGCAGCCCGGTTTGTGGCCTATGGCCCGTAGCCAACCTGTGGGCCACGAACAAAATAGGGTTGTTTTGTTCATGTATAAATTATTTGTTTCACCTGTAAAATTATGTCGTTTTTCTCTAAGTGTAAAACGATGTCATTTTCCAACAAGACAGTTAATAACATACGAGACAAAATGACGTCGTTTTACCTCTGATTAAACGAAACTCACATGGTGTCCATTGCATCGTCCCTCCCACCCAGCTGCTTGGCCTACTACCTCCCTCCCTCCATCCCTCGCACCGTCGCACGCTCGCCCCTGTTGCTCGTCCATCAGCCTCCTGCCTACCTCCATATCCCTTCATCCTTGGGAAGTCCTTTCATCATCGAGAACTCACTCCCTTCTCTGTTCTTCTTTGTTTCACTTTGTTCCTTTGATCTTCTTCTTCATAGATCATCTTTCGTGGCAATGTCAAAGGTAAGCTCTCATTCTCTCTTTGTCATTTTGGTTTTTTTGGTTGTCTTGAGATGGGATGTGGCTAATTTGAGAACTTTATAAATATAAATTGAGAATATGGGATAATGCTTGTAATGTGTTTAATGAAATGCTGCAGATATTAATCAAACCATCTTTTTAAGATTGCTTGTTTTGTTTACATATAAGGATCCAATTATCCATAAGGATTACTTATATTGAAAGAGTTTGTTGATTCTAATTTCATCCCTTTTATTGTTGAGTTTATTCCATTGTGTAAATTATCTCTAGTGATATTGCTTTATAAAATTTTCCTTTGGTATATTTTGATGTTTAGCTGACAATTAATTGCTATGTAATTAATATGGATAATTACCTGTTGACACCTTAGGGTGTGCAGAAGAACAAGAAAATTCGTGTAGGTTAAGAATAACTGAATAGTTTATTTTGAACTGAAAGACTAGATGCCATCATTGTTAGGGTGGTAGAGTTGTTGCGGCTACTTTTAATTTCAGTGTTAAAGAGAGGTTCAGGCCATACTAACCTGATTTTTTTTTTCTTAATATGAGGATGCACATTGTTGATGTAATTTACTGTAGCATTATTGACTTGAATCCTTTCATGATCCATCTTTTGAAGGTGTAAGAAAAGTTTCTACACATATTATTTATTATAAAAAATGTGCATTCATAGACTGGAAGCTTAAGAGTTTGGAATTGTTCGGGAAATAAAAACAAAGGGGAAAGCATTATACGCCAAAATTCAGAATTGAAGTTTGTAGGAGTTTTGGTCTTCTCTAAAAGTTTGTTGTGATCTTCTTGATCATGTTGTGATTTTCAGTTATTGCTTTCTTTTACCATGTTGACTCGATAAGTTCCTACTGGTTTATGTGTTTTATTGTTGCTAGGCCCCTAAGGACTCTTATATTTTATACATTCAAATGGTTAAAAAGACTTGTTTTTAGGCGGGGTTTGGCTTGCACTAGTGAAAAGAACGATGAACCCTTTTGTCTCATGATATACCATCAATTAGCCTATGTGAAAGAGAAGGTTTCATCTTTATATAATTTGTAGATTGATATTGATACTGAATCACTAATTTTAATTTTAGTTTGGTGGGAAAAGAGCTATTGCTTTTTTAAAAATACAAATCAAGCAATTTCCTTTACATAATAAATTCAAGTGTAGGCAATAGTGATTTAGTTATATAAATGAAAAATGGACCAATTGGGCGCGACTTCTCTCTTGTACTAATACATTATTAGTCATCATCATGATTTTTTTTGTTTTTTAAAGTACTTAATTTCATATATTGATGTTTTGTATTTGAAGGATTTGAGTTGTTTTCAATAGGATGTTTTTTGAATGCCATTTATTTTCCTTTCCCTTAAGATGCTGCATCTAAGTAATTTACCTCTTTATATGTTGTTTGTCAAATGGATGGACATATTCCTTCAGTTGAAGTTCTAATCCATTACTGGAGGTAGAAGTGGAAACTTCTATTCCGACTCCAAGTGACGATAGAAGTTCAAATAGAACTCAAGTTAGTCAACATAAAAGTGAAGTTTGGAATCACTTTAAGAAGACTATACCGATCGACAAAATTGAAAAAGCATAGTGCAATTATTGTCATAAGTTGTATTCAACTGGTTCGAAAGGTAAAATGTCTCATTTAAAGAGACATAAGGAATCATGTACTAAAACGAAGATAGTTTTAGGAGATCAAACATTTTTTTTACCCCTAACCTTATGAAAGGAAGGAATGAAATGACCGTAACAACTTTTGACAATAGTAGATAAAGACTTTTGATGGCTAATATGGTTATTGGAGATGAACAAACATTGGCTATGGTTGAAAGCAAAAGATTCAGGATATTTCTTAATTCACTCCAACCGACTTTCAAGGTTCTAAGTCGGAATACATTAAGGAATGATATTTTGAAAATTTATGAGGACAAGAAGAAAGAAACATTAAGAGCATTGGCGAGTATTAAATGAAGAATTGTCATAACAATAGATATGTGGACAGCCAATAACCAAAAGAAGGGTTATATGGAGGTGACGATACATTATATTGATAATGATTGGAAGTTATGCAATATACTTTTGAGGTAATTTATATTCTTTAATATTATTGTCATTTACTTTTTATCATTATTTTATGAATTTATGATTCATGTTGATATGTTTTTTCATGATAGGTTTATTTATGTGCTGACACCACATACAAGCAAAAAATTGGAAAATGTGTTGAAAGATTGTTTGATGAATTTGAACATCGACAATAATCACAGTTGATAATTGTAGCACAAAACAACTCCTAAAAGAGTTAAAACTTTTGAAGATGTTACACAAATTTTATGCATTCTTTGCACAAAGAAGATGGTTTTGGATTGTCCTACCAGATAGAACTCAACCTTTAAGATGTTGGAGTTGGCAATCCCATATGCTCAGCTATATATTAGACTAGCCAAAAGAGATTCTCAGTATACCTACATACCATTAGAGGATCAATGGGACTTGGCTAGAGAACTTTGTATAAAGTTGAAAATTTTCAATAATTGGACTGAATTATTCTCAGGAACCAAATATCCAACTTCGCACCGTATCTTTAGCACTATGTCCAACATAAAGCATGTTCTATCATTGTGAATGTTTAACTCTAATGCAGTGATTCAGACCATGGCAGAGCGGATAACGAAGAAGTTTAATTCTTATTAGTTTAAGGTTACAGATATCGTTGCAATGTTATATGTGTTGGATCCGAGATACAAGATTGATGATGATGATGATGATGATGCATTGTGCGGTGGTGAAGCTCAAGAGCGTCTACATACCATGAAACAATTATGGTATCAATTGTTTCATAATTATGATGTCAGAATGCAACAAACTCATGATCAGGATGCAGGCAACTCAACTCAAACTTCAGTTTCAAGTTCGACCTTTTCTTCTGACCCATTATTGACAGATTCTCTTTCAATTTTTTTGAAAGAGAAAACGCTAGGATTTCTTTCAATACGATGGAGTTAGATAAATATTTTGCCATAGATTGTGTTCCTGAAATTGAAGCTGAGTCGTTCGATATATTGTTATGGTGGAAGACGTCTGCACATAATTATTCGATCTTGTAAGCCATTGTATGGGACTTGTTAGCTATTCTATCATCAATTGTTGCTTCAGCGTCTACATTTAGTACCAGTGGTCAGGTCATTACTCCTCATCGTGGTCGACTTCATTAATGCACTGTAGAAGCTCTTATATGTGCTCAAAGTTGGTTAAATAATCAAGATATTGATGGTAAATTCTTTTCTTTTTAATATATTGATTTTATCTATCTTTATATTATCTTACTTAATATTGTGTTTTTTATTTTCCTACAGCGACAGGTATTAATGTAGAGGGAATTAGTGAAATTAACCGACTAATTGGAGGCTATTTTGATCAAATATATGAAGATGAAGGTATTTTTAAATTCCCTTTTATATAATATTACATTACTAAATATTCTTTTTATTTTAATATTATATTACTAAATATAATGTTTGTACATATAGGTGATTGGATCCAAATTGCTAACGATCTTACCAACAAGTACAATCAGTCAATTAGATGATGTTCTCTCAATTTCCACTCTCCAATCTATCCAACTATTGTCTGTTGATTTTGTAAATTGTATCTTTTTTGTAAAATGATTTAGATAATCATTTGTGTACAACAAATTTTATATGCTTAATGAATTTGATTTTATCAGTTCTCTCTTATAATAATTAATAAATTATTTAAGTAAATTAAAATTTCGTAATTAATTGAATTGAAATTCTTAACTATAATTGTTAACTTAATGACTTTTCATACAAATTTCTAATTAATTGAATTAAATTTCCTAAGTAATCATACCAATAAATACATCTCAAGATTTTAATTTTAAAATATATTTTCTCATTAATGATATACAAATGCATGTAATAAAAAAAGATATACAAATGCATGTAGCACCCTTCAATATAAAACTGACTTAATGACTTTTAATACAAATTGTGTTAATATTTAGCTCATTAGTCATTATACCTAAAACATTAATTAAAACATTAAGAAGTTAGTGATGTTACGCTTTCATTTATGACTTAAAGTTTTATTCAAATGAAATATTAAATGATTTAAATAAAAAGACATAAATATTTTGTAATTTAATATTTGATAAATTAATAACTTTATTGTATCATAATTATATGTTGTTATAATGTAAAGTTGTGATAATATATATATATATATATATATATATATATATATATATATAAGAAAAACAGGTGAAACTTTTATAAATTTTATGAAATATGATATACTTATAACACTCTAAGGACGAGAAGGATTTAAAGTAAAACTTATATCAAGGTTTCGAGTAAAGAAATTTTTCAAAAAAAAAAGTTTTGAGTAAAGAATTACTCTTAACTTATATTAAGGTTTCAAAAGTAACAAAATAAATAATTTATAAAAACATATCAAAAGTATTTATAAAATATATTATAGTTTTAATAAAATATAGTTATTTTCAATATAATATACGGTACTTATTTGTTTTTACAACTCAATTACTTATATATTCTTTTGGAATTGATACATTAGGATTAATAAAGTGATTAATTCATTTTAGGATAATATAAATACATATATGCATAATGTATATATTGTCTAAATATGAAAATAAAATAAAAGGTTTAAATGTGTTAATATTAATTATCATATTAATTAATTTCTTTTAATATGTGTAATAAAAATAAAAAAATTTACTATGATTATTTAATAATAGATATAATATGAAAAAATAATATTTAATAAGTATTTTTTAAAAATCATATTAAAAAGAAATATAATAATTTATTAAACATGTAAATTTAATATTTGAAATAAATTCATTGTACTTAGATAATAACTTTTTTACATTTACATTATAATTAATTGTTATAATAAAATTAAAAAATTAAAATTAAATTGACTTGTTTGTAGAGTATAATTATGACAACATTATCATTGCTACTTATTTTTAATAAATATAAATTGGTTCGTGTTTTATATCTTTCATTTTATATAAATATTTTTGTATAATTTATAGATAATTTCATCTTACATTTTCCTATAAACGATTATGCTAATGCTATAATTTATAATTTATGAATTTTAAAAAATACAACTACAACTTTTTGAAATTGTCTTAAATAAATATATAAAAATTTTAAAAATATATTAAACGACCGAGCCGATTGAGGCCTGGCAGGATGCCCGTGACCCGGCCATTCTGGCTAGCCCGAAAATTTTTGACCCAGCTCATTGACAAGCCTACTTCAATCAGCCACTAGAAACATTTCTAACCCTCAAGTAGACAGCCCGGGCCCAGCCCGGCCTGTTGAAAAGCCTACTTCAGTCAGCCATTAGAAACGTTTCTAATCATGTAAGTTCCTTCTCTTTTGCACTAATGTGGTGTGTAAACAATTACCTGCCTTACTACAGATGCATGGACGGAGCCATGTTATAGGGGAGGAGGGCCATGGCACCCCCTTTCAAATATTTTTTTTAAATTACTTATATAATTAAAATTTTGTATATCAAATTATGTGTACATAGATTGTTGGTGTAACTCATCGTTTTTCCATTTTCCTCTCAAGGTTGCAACTAACAGTATAAACAGCGGAACTCATGAGATTGTTGAATAAGAGGATGCCAACAAGTAAGCAAGCATGTCTCGGAACTGTCGAGAGAAGCAAAGGAAAAGTCGAAAAGAATAAGTAGCTTAAATATGACTGGCATACAGAGTCGATGAATAGTTCCACTAGCAATTTGTTTATTTGTGAAGCCATGAAGGTCAATTAATTCTGTCAGCCTGCGTCGGCAAGTGTAAACAGAGAAGGGCGATTCATATCTTTGTTAAGGGACATTTAGTCCGATTTCCAAGGGCAAATTATCTTCAATTTTTAAAGGAAATATGGATGTAACCAATGCCCCAAATTGACTCAAGACGTTGCTTACTTCCGGCCATGTGCTTCAGGACTAAATTAGGACAGCAGCAGGAATCGTAGGTATCTACTTGTAATTAACCCAACAAATCCCTTTTTTATTTGAGATTGTTATTTGGTCCTCTTTGGGTTCATCTTATCTCTTGCGTAAAATAGCAGGATTCA
>JAOQMR010073741.1:0-17337 GCA_027563865.1 Erythroxylum pelleterianum | reverse complement strand
TAACCAATTCTATACAATTTGTTATTATCAAAACATAAGTAGAAATCAATTTGTCAACCACCATTGGTCCAACAGTAACCTATAACTATCAACTTCCCTACACTTGAACTTTTGCTTGTCCTTAAGCAAAAACAAAACAAAACAAAAACAAAAACACAAACATACCAAACAATAGCATATAGAAGCACACATATGCAATGATAATACAATGAAATCAAACTTCACGAAACTAATTTAACTTTAAATGCAACCCTTTAAGTTTCTCTAATTTATTAACTTATGCAATTTGTGACTAAACATTTTAGACTAAATATACATACTAACCAAGACTTTAACATCATATTCACTCACTCTCAGCATTTGCATACACACATTGATAAACATTAGTCAATTGAAATTGCAAACATTACTAAATAGCTTTCCATGAAAAATAAAGCTATTAATAAATATTAGTTTGATTTATTTATTAAAACACCATTTTGTTAGTTTTCTTTAACATTGACTTAGTCTTTTGATGTGAAAGCAAATATTTGTGATGAATATGTCCCAGTTACTCAAATAGGTCATGTTTTTATTAATAGGCTTGGTTGCAATGTCATTATAGTCTTTTGATGTGAAAGCAAATATTTGTGACGAAAGTCCCCCATTTACTCAGCTACATAACATTCTTAACTGGCTACTAGCTCTATTCATAACCTGAAGAACAACATAATAGTTATTTGCTTACGATATACATTTTTTCACATTTTATTGCCTACCTCATTTCTTTAGCTAATCATTTTCATGAAAAGATACCAACAACATTACTTATTTAATTCAACTATGATTATAAATGTATGTAACAAATTTCCTTAGGTGAGAAAATTAATGTCAGATTCTAATTAACATTCATATTTAACTAAAGATACCTAAAACACAAATTGCATAAGCTAAAACACGAATTGCATAAGCTAATAAATCTTTACAACTTAGAAGACTATATTCAAAGCTAAACTAATTCCGTGAAGTCCTAGCCATTAACACATCCACACGATTCACACCATGAAAACTAAAGCAAAAACTAACATCCAATATGCAAAATTCACATTCAAAATAAAAATACAATGTAAACCTCCCCACTTTTGGACAACACATTGTCTTCAACATTAGAATAACAATTAAACATAAGGTGGGAATAATAAATAAATAAATAACATAAAAACAAAATTATAAAGACAAGGGTTAAAGCATAAAACTGTCATGGAGATTGAGGTGGTGATGACAATGATGTCGAAGGTGGGATTTGTAAATGCTTCGGATGTCTTGGCGTTGTCGTCTTGGCTCCTTCATTATTGCCTTTAACACCTTGGCATTATCTACAATTGCTTTCTTAGTGTTCGAAATTGCGTTAAGTACCTTCTTCCATTCAGTTTCTTCCTTTTCTCTGGATTCTTCACTAGTTGACTCCTCCTCTTATTGTGGTAGCAATGTTGAGCTGGAACTGGCCTGTCCTGCCCTATTCTTGACGTGTGATTTTGCACTAACATCTTGAAGTTCCATATTGTAGGACTTCAAGATCTCATCTCTCATTAATTGATGATTGTTAAGCAACTCAGGAAGATGCATAATTAATCCATCACAGTTAACACGATAATAATTCGTAATAGTGGTAACCAAGTACCCCATCCTAAGATTATTACTTCTCTTTTTCAAACTAGCAATGAAAGTGTTGAAAATATGGGTGGATATATAAAGTTGGATGCTATTATTTATACAAAACAAAATAAATAGCTCCTTCATTGAACACTTGTTGCTTTTAGTTTTGTCAAACATGGTTTGACACATGAATTTACGTAACAACAAATGTTAAGGGCTACGAATTATGTTATTATGTACATATTTAGTATCAAAGTTGTCCAGCCTTGTTAGTTGGGCCAATAGTGTGTGACATGGAAGTCATTATGCTGGTCCACTATAGTTGATTCCAGAAATCCACCGATTTCATATAAAGTTTCAATATTTAACTCATACGGTCCACCCCATAATCAAAACCATAATTCTCTCGAGTTACCTTGCTCAAATTAGAGGGATGTGAAAAATTCCAGGGTGAGTTCTTGATAAATGACAAAGTTAAAAGGCATCAACTTTTCCTATTGAAATTTGTTTCATAAGTTTTCAACCTTTTCTCTCAATCCAACTCTTTCTAATATTTCAAAATCCAAATATCGAGGTACAACTATTTTTTAAGGTTAATGGTTTGAAGATGGTTGCCTTCCTCTTCCGACTAAAACCAAAAAGGGTACTCCGTAATCCCCCACTCAGTTTTGTTGTCCATGCCTTGACACTTATGCTTTGCCCTTTCCTTGAACGCATTTAGTCGTCTGCTTAATTCATGGACCCATTTAGAATGAGATATGCTTGAAAGGTGTACAGGGAGGAAGAACTTTAAGGTGGGTTGTAGAGAGATGTGAGAGGATTTGAGCTTTTTGATTCTAGGGAGAGAGTGATAGAGTATTGTGGGTAAGAAAAATAGGTTGGGGGGAGAAAAGAGGGGTAAAGTTGAGAAAAAGACTTGAAAACTCCACATACCCACTTTTCCCCTTCGTATGTCACGATCATGACCTTGTGGGTTACAATTATGACAGAAGGGATTTTCAGGATCACGATTGTACCAACTGGGAATTTTTATACTCCTTTTCCATTTTTGATTCTTTTCTTTGAGTCACTCCCAAATTCCTTCCGTACCTTATATTTTCATCATCACCTTATTTTCTTGTTTTTCATACCCTTCCGGTCCATTATTGAAAAGAAATAACTAATTCTAAAATTCTGAAGAGAAATAAAACTGCCAAACATGCTAATTTATAATAATTAGCTTGACCTTGCATCCTTGGAAGCACTGTCAATTTTTTGAAAGGAACGAAATTACTTCCTTTTCCTTTGAGACCACTCCATCGAGGTAAAGTTTGCAGCGATGCCTATTCATCTTAAAGGTTTCTTTGTTTAATTGAGGGCTCCATGGGAGAAAACTTGGGTGATTGTAAACAGTCCACTCCATTACGATTTAAGTTTTCCTAGGAGCAACCTCAACCTCAAATTGTACAACAAAACTGCATCTCCCACTTTGAATTTCTTCTGCTTAAGATGATATTCGTTCCATCTCTTTACCTTTTACTTGTAAATTTTGGCATTTTTTGTATGCATTGCAATGAAACTATTCAAGTTCATTTAGTTGTAGAACTCGATTCTCACCCGCTTGCTTCCAATCAAAATTTAAAACCTTCATTGTCTAAATATGCTTGATGCTTTAGTTCCACAAGCAAATGACAAGCTTTATCATATATTAGTCAGAAGTGAGTCGTTCATTGGTTTCTTAAAAGCGGTTTGATAAGCCTATAAGGCATCATCTAGCTTTAATGCACAGTCCTTCATAGAACTATTCACCGACTTTTCTAAAATTTGTTTGAGTTCCTAGTTTAGGACTTCACTTGTCCACTCGTTTGCAGGTGATAAGAAGTGATAACTTGATGGTGCATTCCATATTTTTTTAGGAGATCGTCAAAAGATCTATTATAAAAATGTGTTCCCCCATTGCTTATTATCATTCTTGCCACTCCAAATTGGTTGAATAACTGTTTGATAAATTTTTGTACAACCTTTCCATCATTAGTTGGAGATGCCTGAATGAGCCCAAGTTTATCAAATAAATTGGCAACACTTTCATATCTTTTAATATATCTTTTGACTCTTAATTCTTGATTTTGTGCTTAAATTAGTCCTTTACTGTAGGCTTATATTTTATGCAATTTGATAGTAAAAATTGTTACAAATTGACATTAATTGCATTATAAATTTTTCTAAGGACAATTGATACTGCAAATTGTTATTTTATATTGTAGGAGCCAGAGGAGTCAGATGAGTCAACAGGACGTGAGCTCCAGAACGCATGCTGCAGCGCATTAAGAAGAAAACTCGCCACGGCGTAAACTAATTATCTCGCTCGACGCACCATCATGGAACATTTCGTTGTGGCGTAGATTAATTATTCCACCGCGTCGAGGGATCCAGAAAGTGCATGCCGCGACATAGCTCCCTCATCGCCGCGGCGAACAATCAGGTATTCAGACTAAATTTGGAAAATTCTTTCAATATTTCAACTCGACCCGTGACCCATCATATAAAAACATTGCCAAATTAGGGTAAGGAGGATTTGGATATTCGGCAGAAGGAAGGGGCATCTATCTGGACCGACACTCGGCCACTATCGCCACCTCTCATCCGCGACCATCATCCACCACCTCCATTCAGTTCATTGTCCACTCCACTGCTGATCACTATTGCTACCATGGGTAACATCGGAGCTTCAGCAGTTGTGAAGGGTTCCGGAGTCATGCGCGGCTAGGTCATCATTCCCTCTTGAAAATGTAGCAACGGCTTGAGTTCACCGGGCTTCAAAGGGGAGTTGATTTACATTGTCAAGTTTAACTGCATAGTTGTAAATTTTTGAGTTAGGGTTTACGACATTGTAGTTAAATTAGCTTGATTAGAGCTTAATCAAGTGTTGAACAATGTCTTGTGTTATGGATCTGGTTATATGTAGAACTTTGATGCTTAATATATGAAGTTTCATATATGTCATTTTGGTGATAGTGTTAATCCTCTGTTATCTGCCTATTTGTGTTTGACCCAATTTGACCACTTGCATTAACTTGTCCATTACACACACTAAGATGCTTTTAACAAGGTTTTAAGAAATGGAGTTCATTGATTAAAATGTTGGACTTAAAGAGTTCTTTAAGGTTTGTTAATCGAAAACTTAGTAAAATTCACTCCCGAAAGATTTGTTTTAAACCATGATAGCCTAAGCTTGTTTTCAAGAGGACCTTATCATATTCGATTGTTGTTTGAATTTTCAATTTCATCTTCCCAAAAATCCAAAAATACTCATTACACATTTTTCTTTACTTTAGTTAAATTTCCTTAATTCTTACCTACGATCCATACCCGCCTTTTATCAACTTTGTTTGCATTTTTGACAATTAGGCTAGCTTAAAACCTTTTTCGTTAGGTTCCAATTAAGTGAGACAACCCGAGGTTACATCCTATATTGCAATTCTTGGATTAAAATTTTTGACTTGGTTTCCAAGGGACTGATCTTAAGATCGACCGATGGCACCGATCAATGCCACAACCTTAGCTCAGTGAGATATGTACTCCACTCCTACTAGAATGTATGTTTTCCCCATAGAGGATGGGAAGAGACCCATGAAGTCGATGCCCTACACATTGAAGACTTTGACTTCCAAGATATTAGATAAAGGCTTCTCATCTCTTTTGGAGATGTTTCCCACTCTTTGACGGTAATCACATTGTGCCACGAAAGCTTGAGCGTCCTTAAACAGATGTGGCCAATGGAATCCACACTCTAGTACTCGAGCTACCATCTTGTTTTCTCCATAATGGCCAACAAACCGTGCTTTATGACATTATGTTAATATGTCCAACATCTCGTTCTCTGACACACATTGTCTAATATAAGTCTTATATAGGATTGCGTTGTCTCATAAATATTGGGTGCACTTATGTAAGAATCATTTTCTTTGTTGATATGATAAATTAGAAGGAATCTTACTACTGGAGACAAAATTTGCGATATCTGCGAACCATGGTATAGCCATGAGATTGAGAAACATCAGGGTTTCATTAAGGTTTTTTTTGTTAATATCATCACTTAGATCGCATTCCCTTCCTTCCAGACCTGATAAGTGGTCCACAACCACATTCTCCATTCCCTTCTTATCTCTTACTTCTATGTCAAACTCTTGTCAACGTAGCACCCATCGAATAAGCCTCGGATTCGTGTCTTTCTTAATGAAAAGATATTTTAATGCAATGCAATCGGTAATACGATCACCTTAAAACTGAAGAGGTCTGATCGAAACTTGTCTTATGCATACATCATTGCGAGTAATTCCTTTTCGGTGGTGGTGTAGTTAAGTTGGGATCCCATAAGTGTTTTGCTTATGTAGTATAGCATATGTAATATTTTGTCCTTCATTTGGCCCAATACACAACTTAGAACTTGGTTTCTAGAGTCGTGCATGACTTCGAATGGGATTGTCCAATTAGGTGGTGTTAAGATTAATGTTGATGTTAGTGCCTCCTTTAATTGTTTGAATGTAGATAAACAATTAACATCAAAGAGGAAAGGCACATCCTTGACTAACAAGTTTGTCAAGGATCTTGCGATTTGCGAGAAATCCTTGATAAAGCAATGGTAAAAGCCAGCATGGCTTAGGAATGATTACATGCCTTGACATTGATTCGAAGTGGGAGTTTCTCTATAACCTCCATTTTCACTCTTTCCACTTCAAATCCTTGGTGTGAAATTTTATGTCTGAACAATATCCCCTCCTGCACCATAAAGTGGCACTTCTCTCAATTCAACACAAAATGTGATTCTTCCCATCTTTGGAGTACCTTGTCTAAATTGGTTAGACAATTCTTGAAAGAGTCTCCAAAGACAAAAAATTCATCCATGAAAACTTCCATAATATCTTCAATCATGTCCGCAAAGATAGACGTTATACACTTTTGAAATGTAACTGGAGCATTGCATAATTTGAAAGACATCCGTCTATACGCAAAGATACCATAAGGATATATGAATGTGGTCTTTTCTTGGTATTTGAGGTAGATGAAAATCTGATTGTACCCTAAGTAACCATCTTAGAAGCAGTAGAATGAGTGGCTAACCACTCTTTCTATCATGTGATCTATGAATGAGAGAGGGAAATAGTCATTTTTAGTCACCTTGTTGAGTTTGTGATAGTCTAAGCACACTCTTCATCCTATGACTGTTCTTGTTGAAACTAGCTCTCCACTTTCACTCTTCATAATGATCATTCCGCCCTTCTTTGGTACACATTGTACCGGCTGACCCATGCACTATTGAATATAGGGTATATGATACCCGCATCTAAAAGCTTTATTACCTTCTTTTTTACCACTTCCTTTATGTGAGGGTTCAACTTACGTTGACGTTCCCTCACTGCTCTACTTCCTTCTTCAAGGTTTATCGATGCATGCAAATAGTTGGCCTTATACCTCGAATGTCAGATATTTTCCATCCTATGACATTTATCCACTTCTTAACAATCTCTACCACCTTACTCTCTTGTTCCTCAAGCAATTGATTGGAAATGATGATGGGTAGAGTTTGACCTTTACCTAGAAAGGTATATCTGAGATCTGTGGGTAAAGGATTAATCTCTAGGGTTGGTGGTTTCTCTATGGAGGGTGGTATGAGTGCTTCGGTTCGTACTAACATTTCTTGATGGGTCCGAACACTTGAGTCCTCCATTTCAACATCTCCTTCAGACTCAGCTTCGTTCCCTTCTCAACTTCATTGTATGTCTTCATTTATACTAATTTAACTTCTGCAAAACAACTTCTACTTGTTCTTGCATACTTTCATCCATAATGTCGATCTTCATGCAAGCACTACTTTCCTTCGGATCCTTCAAATCCTTTACTTGATCTTCACCAATCTAAAGTGTCAATTTACCTTCATGAACATCAATCAATGTTTTTCCTATGTTCATGAAAGGTCGTTCAAGAATTAATGGACAATTCTTATCTTTTTCAAAACAAAACCAACAAAGTCCATAGGAATAATGGACTTGTCTACTTGCATAAAAATGTCGTCCACAATTCAAACAATCTTTTATTAGATTGATCAGCCAACTAGATTAGCATCAAAGTTGACTTGACCTCACTGAGCCCCAATTTCCTGAATATCGGTAAAGGCATAAGATTGATGCTTACTCATAAATCACATAGGCACTTTCCGAATTCAAATTCACTAACCACACAAGGTATTGTGAAACTCCCTAGATCCTTCAGCTTGGAAGGCATTTTATTGGAGAATATGGAAGGCATTTAAGTTACCGTTTGGTTCTCTTCTTACGTATGCTTTTTTGATAATATGTCTTTCAAAAATGTAGCATACTTGGACTTATGTTCCAAAGCCCCAACGAACGAAATATTTATTTGAAAAGTCTTCATTTCTCTATGAACTTCACAAATTGTTCATCCAATTTGCTCTTATGGAGTTGTTAGGGGTGTGGAATTTTGGGTGGATATGGCGGAGGAGTAGTGTGGAGGGTATTGCTCATGTCGACATTTTTCCCCTTATCTTTGTCTTTCTCTACAGAGTGGGGTACACTTTTTGGCTCTATGGGTTATTCGAGTTCCTTCCCACTTTGCAATGTAATTGCTTGTAGTTGCTCTGTTGGGTTTAGTTCAATATTGCTTGGGAGGCTTCTTGCACTTCGTGCAAACAATGCATTTGCCAGTTGGCTCATTTGAATTTCTAAATTGTAGATGGAAGATGCATAATTTTTGGTTACTTGCTAGAATCTTCCTTTCAGCCTTTTTGAGCATCGTCCATGTTTTTGAGTTTGTCTAAGATTTTGTCTAATTTAGCATCCGTGGTGTTTGGTTTCTACTGTTGAAATCTAGGTGGCCCTTGAGGTCAAAATTGACCTCTTGCACTGTTTGACCAAGAAAAGTGTAGATGGTTCTTCCACTTAGGATTATACATGTTTGAGTAGGGATTGTTCCCCCTCCTTGACCAAACTGTGCTCACATGTAATTGAGTTGCTACAGTTTGTTGTTTTACATTAGAAAACATTAGATGGTATCATGGTGTCTTATCCACACAACTCACATCTCTGTTGAATTTCTTTTATAGGAGCTGAAGAGGAAGCTTGCATGTTTTTAAGTTGTCGATTTTAGCTTACATTTCCATATTGAATCAAAAGTTATGGCTCCTTTTTTCTCTCAAAGAATTGTATGTTGTCTACTTCTGTCCATTGTCCAAAGACAACTATTGCCTACCATCTCCTATAAAAACTCCTCCATTTCCTCAACCGTCTTCCTCATTAGATGTTGGATACCAAATCGTTATTGGAACTTAGAGCAATTATATATGAAATGTTGAAAGTTAAAAGTTGGAAAATGTTACATTGAGCATGCTCCGGTATTTTGGCCATAAATTTTTCTCTAGTTATCGAAATGAAGTGATTCTTGATTTGAATTAAACTAGATAAATGAGGCTACAAATCATATGAAGGAAGTGAATTTTAATTCAGCCTCTAAGAATGTTAATTTTTGGATGGAAGTAAAGTGCTGGGAAAATGTGTTAGCACAATGACAGTCCGAGATGTTTGGACTAGAACTCTTGATGTAGTGCTCCAAATTAAACGCTTTTGGTATCATTAGAAAGATAAGACATTAAGGAACATTTCTCTAGAAGGAATTTTTAGCAAATTTCTTCAATTTGATAGTTAGAAAATGTCCTAAAGTAAGCATGTAATTAAATGAAATGTATGGGCAAATTTGGAAGATCACTTGAAAGGGGTAAGTAACTAAGCTAATAAGGAGGGGCATGATGGTCTTTTTACCATTCATTAAGGGCTTGTAAGGTGGTTGTCATGTGAGGCAAAGGAGAAGCACGAAAATAACAAAGAAGAAAGAAGAAGAAGATAAGTCGTGGGAGAGAAGAGAAAGAAGAGAAGAAAAATCGAAGATATAGGGAAAAAGGGAGGAAATTTCGTGGAAAGAGAAGAAGAATCAAGGTCCATAAGGTATGTTCTTCATCTTCTTCATGCTTTGGTAGGGAAATAGTTGTGGTTTTGTGGGTTGGAGAAAACCCTAGAGAGAGAAAGTGGTTGGAGGAAGAAGAAGATGATGAAAGCCATAGGGCTTTTGGGTTTCTAAGCTAGGGTTGGAGTTTTCTAACCTAGATTGAGTATGGATGGGTTATATTTGATTTTAATTAGGGTTAATGTCATTTTATTGAGATTATGGAGAATTTGGGGGATTTCTAATGAAATTGGAATTGATGAAAATTGTTGGTTGTTTTAGGAAATCAAGAGTCCATTCAAGAGCAAGAGGAAGGAGGCAATTGATTTTGGGAATTTTCAAGTTTGAAGGTGGGTAAATTATTTATGGTTATTGTGTATAATGAGCAAAAATGCATTGTGAGTGGAATATATGTTAAATGGCTTGTTTTGAATTGCTATGATGTGGAAAGTGCATTATGTTGTGTTCATGTCATGTTATGCTTTGACAAAGGTATACCCTTTTGTTACCATTGAGTGGACTATGATCATGTTATGCCATTGATTTTGTCATGACATTTCGTATAAAGAAAAGTATGAGAATATGAATGATTGAATCGTGTTTATGCCATGTTATGCATTGATGAATGCTTGACATTTTGATATAATTGTTATTCCATTGAATTTAATCATGGCATTTTGTATATGAATGATGGAATGAATCATGAGAATATGAAAATGTGATTATGTTCTTTGTGTGGGCAAGAGAGAACCGTTTTGTAGTCACGTCGACGTTGACAAAAGCCTTATCCAGGATGCCCGCTTGTGGCTCACGAGATCCGAAAATGGACTCGTTTCGTTCACGATGCAAACCTCGGTTTCATCGTTATGTTCACGGAACCCTCGAGCCGTTTGATTGTGCATTTGCATTATGATGTGTTTAGCTATGCTTTAAATTGAATTGCATTCAATATGTGATGATGATATGAATTGTGAAAGTTGATTGATTTCAAATGTTGAATGTTCACTATGAAGTGTATGCCTATATGAGTGTCTATGCATAGATATGTTTGATTGTGTGGCTCATAGCCAATGGCTATAAATAGTTTAGCCACTGAGCTGTGAAGCTCAACCCATGTTTCCCTCTCCTCAGGTGCAGGCTAAGAAGATCAGTGGATCCTTGCAAGACATTTGGATAAAGAGATAGTTAGCTTTTATTCTAAGAAACGCCTTGTATAGCTTATTAAGAATGGTGCACATTGAGCCTTTATTTGTAATTGTTCAAGTTGTGATGTATATTTTGATTTGTAAAGAAAGTTACTCAAATGTTTATTTTGCTTAGTAATGAGAATGGGAAATTGAGAATTTCCTTTTGCATATGAATATGATTGTGGAAATGTTTTTATGTATGCACATGTTTCTTCGATATGATTGCCAATTGCTGCTTGTGGTAGAATATTATGTAGAAGTTTGGAAGTTTGTATGATGAATTTAGATGTTGAAGTTGTGTATTGAGCATTTCTAGTGATGATGTTGAATGGGAGGATGAACTTGATGAATTGGGTGAATGATATGAGTTTGGCATTGAGGATTTGGAAGCTTGATGAACTTAGATCGATATTTATATGGTTATGAAGTTGATTTACATTTGAAAGGTTGAATTTGAAGAGATTAGGAGTTGATATGCTGTTAGATTGGAGTTTGGAAGCATTGGAGAGGCTTGGAAGAAGGTTTGGGACACTTTGCCCAGTGTGTGTCCGTTAAACGGATATGAAAGTCCGATTAACAGACCTTCTCAGATGGTTTTGGACACCTTGGGCAGTGTGTGTCCGTTAAACGGACATGGATGTCTGTTTAACGGACCTTCTCGGACGAAAATGGGCAGTTTGGTCAGTGTGTGTCCGTTAAGCGGACATGCATGTCTGTTAAGCGGACATGCATGTCTGTTTAAACGGACATCCTCGGGTCAACTTTAGTAAATCACGATTTTGACCGGTTTAGAGTTCGAATCTCACTTTGAGACCTCTAATACAAGTTGTAGATCTCGATGTCTTCTTTCCAATGGTACAAAAACTAAAGCAATTGGACATTTGTATACAAAGTTATGGCATTCGCGCCAAGACATGTTTAGTTGAATTTAGGGTTTAAACATGTTTTATTCTTTTGGGCATAACTCCCTCTTCCGACCTCCAATTGAGTTGAGTTTTAGGTCAATAGATTCCTAAGATATGTATCTTTCGTTCCATCAAAATTTGTATCATTTGGAGTTGATTTGAGAGAGTTTGCATTAAAGTAAGTAAGAGGTCGGTTATGAAAGCTTGTCTGGGGTATGAGCCCTTTTAGGCTTTTTAAGCATATCTTGAGTTGTATAACTCCGTTTGAGGTGATTCTTGCTTCAAATTAAATAAGAGATTTAGAGCTATGATTTTATATGAAGAAGTCAATTGAAATTCCGATTTGAAGGTTACCAAATTCTGTTCGCAAACAGGAGAATTGAGTTCAAGCATAGTGACTGGTTTGTATGGGCACGCCATGGAGCATCTTGTGAGCAAAGCTTTGGGATGTTATAAGAAAAAAATAGTAGTGAATATGAATTGATAATGTCTTTTAAGGGTTCAATGAAAGAACCTTTCGAGGTAATAGCCACGCTCAAGGTGTCATGTTTCGCAAGAGGGTTGAGTTCCGGAAGCGGGGTCCAACATTAGAGATCCTCCAAATGCTACATCTATGGTGGCTCGTATGGATGGAGTAACTCCATTGTAGGAGGTTTGTAGTAGGAATTCCTTAGGTAAATTATGGTAAGGAGCAATTCCTTATACCTTTCTCATGCTTTGTAAAGCAACTCCCCATCCCTTTGTTGGAAATTCATGATTTCCTTTATCAGCTTCGTAGTCTTTGTGAGAGGGAAGTACTTATCTAGGAACGCATGCACCATCTGCTCCTAAGTTGTGACATTTGCGGGACTTAGTGAATGGTACTATGCCTTGGCTCTATCCCTTAGCTTGAAGGGAAAGAGCTTCATCCTAACGACATCTTCCGATATCATAGGATATCAAAAAGTATCACATAATTCCAAAAAATTTAACTATATGAGAGTTAAGATCCTCATTAGTCAATTCGTAGAATTGCACATTTGTTTGCAACATGTTTATTAAGGCAGGGCTAATCTCAAATGAGGTTGCTTGAACTAGTGGTCGAGTAATATCTTAATTTGTAGCATTGAACCTCGGTCTTATGAAATCCATAAGGGTTCATGACTGGTCTCCTTGATTGAATTCTTGATGAAATTCTTCCGCTATTTTTTCTTCGATTTCTTCTTTTTGACGTCTGGCTCATTCCAAATGAGTGATATCAAGTGCTAAGGTTTTGACAATCTGACTTGAACTTTGAGTAACTCTTATATTCATGCAACTGCACAAACACAAGAAAGATGAAAATTCCTTAGACTAAAGGAATCCAACTAATACTAACTAACTTTCTAGCAATGACGCCATAAACTTATTGAGCAAGTTTTAATTATATAAAATCCTTGATGTTCCACAAGTGCACAAGTCGTAAGCGTACAGTTTGAGGTGTCGATCCCGCGAGGAATTACTGAACTAATTAAATCCTAATTTTGTATGAGGTTTAAAAATTGTAATTAAAATGAAAATAAAAGTAAGCATAAATTAAGCAATTGAATATGCATTGGTTAAAAATGAAATTCTAAAATTAACACAAAGAAATCAAAATTAAGCACACCCACCCACCTAACAATAAGGAAATTATATAAGACAAGATTAAATAATTATGATAAGATGAGATTTATCCTATCGTCAACTACAACTTTAATTACATTTGAGTTAATGGGCATCGATCTTAGAATTTCAAAGGGTTGATTATCCTCTCTCTCGACACCTAATCATTAAACCCTAAATCATAATTCTTAATTGAATCTGTTGTTCTGAAATTGCAATTTCTCAATTAACAAATAGCCTACATTCCAATTAGTTTTTAAGCACTCTAATAAACAATCAAGTCCTCACACATGATCTCTTGTCGCATAATTACTTATTTGATTATTTGTGATATCTATTAGGTTGTTAAATCTCATTATCTAACCTAATTATGTTACTATTAGTTTAAGATCTCAATTTGTTACCGAAGTATACAAAAATGACAAACAATCACAACACCCAACACATTAACATAAAAAGAAATCAAATCACAATTGATTTAAGAACAAATCCCAAATGAAGTTTAGAATATCCTTAAGCAAATATTCATCATCCTCATATTCATTTGATAAATTAAATGAAATAAACACAAAGATGAAATGAGAAATTAACTTGGAAAGGACGACTGAAGATGGTTGCAACAACTCCTCCTCCTCTTCTTCTTCTCTCTTCTTTTCTCTTCTTTCTCTTCCTTGACTCTTTCTTGAAATGGTAAGATGGAGGCTCTCTTAATTAGGTCATTTCTTTTTCCTTTTATAATGTTTTTGTCTTTTAGGGTAAAAATTAGGTTTTACTTAAGCCAAAAATTCCAACAACCCTCCAAAATAGAAAAAAAAGCAGATCTCTGCTTTTGTATCGTGGTTGCCACTATTGTGGTAGGTATGTCACGATCTTGGTCCTTGAAAATAAGTTTCTGTCATGAACATGGCCTATCTGCCATGATTGTATGTAGCTCCTCCTTACTACAGAGTATACACCAGGAAGCCCGAAGGTCATTCCGGTACATATCCTACGATAAGGGCGAGCTATGTTCGATCACTACATTCACTTCATATGGCATCATATCATTATTCACTTATAAAGCATCATAAGAAAATCTCAATATTTTTAAAACCAACTTTTCCTTATTTCATTTCACAAAATTTAAGGTCTACCTTGTGTCTTTCAACATTTTCCATATGTACAACATCAAAACCTAATACAATAGTACTATATGAATGAGGAAAACATATACAATCTAACTAATCTGTCCAAAAATCCCAGCTGATCAACCTTTGAGCCATGACTTCTCTTGCCAATCACAAATTGCACGGCTGGTAGAGCCTCTCAGTAGCTAGAGTCGTCTCGGTCCTGAAAAGACAACGTTGCAATTTTGGTGAGTTTTGCAAATTCAATGAGGTAACCATCATCGATGGTTCACTCAATCCATGCAACACATTAATTTATAAAACAATTATTTCACAACTTTGCATTTACATGAGTAACACATTTTCAGTTAAGCATAAGCAATTTTGCATTTCACTCAATCAAACATACTTAACAAGATGCGTATGAAATGCTCAGGAGACACTTTTTCAATTATTACGTTGTTGTGACCGAGTGCCTGAACTGTCCCATATAGGGTTCATTAAACATTGAGCCTAAGGCTCTGAATCAATTTTTTTGAGCTCAAG
This sequence comes from Erythroxylum pelleterianum, assembly GCA_027563865.1. Taxonomy (NCBI): domain Eukaryota; kingdom Viridiplantae; phylum Streptophyta; class Magnoliopsida; order Malpighiales; family Erythroxylaceae; genus Erythroxylum; species Erythroxylum pelleterianum. Next base: position 2,343 of record JAOQMR010073741.1, on the reverse strand, counting down.
GCCCAGTTTCACTCGTTGAGCTTTAAGCTCTAATCGGTGGCTACTTCGGTCACAACTGCCATTATCTGATTATGCATTCATGAATGGAATGCTTGTACCACATTCAAGCACATTATAAAGCACGTAGGTCTTCACATTCATATTCAAGCAACACTTCAATATTTTCATTCACATTACACACTCATAGGACCTCCTGTCCAGAATCCACAATCAAGCACATTCATTTATCATTCAAAACATGAATTAGGCAAACAAGTAATTAAGTGAGACCATTGAGGCTACTCAGAAGTTACTCCCGAAGCTAATGCATGGAAGTGCCAGCAACGTTTGGAGGTTGACGTTCCAATTGCTCCTCTGCTGAAAATTCCAAAATCTTCAAGCCCTAAACTCCACACAGTTTCCGTACCTCACTGAGTGCAATGACCATCTTTTGATTTTTCTTAGGGTAGAGGGCACAAATGGCAACGTGGTTTTGGTGTAGGAAAGGAAAAGCATAGAAATCTCTTAGAAGGTGTTTGATGGAAAACTTTGTGTATAGGAAGAAAATTTGAAGAAGATCATAATGAAGAAGGAACTTAGACATGACTTAATCTGTCAACTCTCAGAGAACAATAACCTACTTATAGCAAAAGTACAGAAGCCTAAATGACACTTGTCACTTTCCTATGGTCTAAGCTCTAACCAAGTTTTTTTTGAACTAAACTCATTAACTCTCATCTTTACAAACCAATTATCTCCAAATATCTTTTGATTTCTTGTTCCCTATTATATATTTTTTTTCTTTCACAATACTCCATAAATTTCAAAGGTAACTTCTAAATTCACCAACATTTACAAATACGCTATTTCCACTAATCACTAATATTTCTAATGTAAAAACATTCATAATTCTAAAAAATTCATAAATCAATCCAATTACCACTGGAATTATTCATGAATGCATGTACAATTATTTTCATGTGCAGATAAATTTACTATTCATGTATATGTGTATGACATATTATGCATAAACGTGGAAATGTATTTCTAACTCTCATTAATCACCTACATTTACCATTTTAACCTTCCCACAAGTAATGGGATGTTACATTGTAACCCATGAAATTAGCTTCTGTCATGATGGTGGCCCATTCGGTCATGATTGTGTCCATGTCTGAGTTGCTTTTTGTGATTGGAATGTCACAATCGTTATCATAAGTCTTCCTCCAAGCTTCTTTGATCTTTTTTACTTGATCTCAAACACTAATAAACACATCAAAACACCTCAAATGTATAAAATTAAAGTCCGATAACATGCTCTAAACCACACAACATTCAAAAACACAAACACGTTGTCACATTAACAAAATTATAAACCTAAACATGCACTAATCATCTAATTAACAACTAAAAATATACTAAATTACCCATTAAAAATGTAACCTATAAGTATCACCTACCAAGTGTTAGCTCAAGGTTTATGTTTAACAATTTTGATGATAACTTTATAATATTTCAAAATTTAAGCTGGATTTATTTCCTTATATAGGCAATGGTATAATTCCTGAAAAGAAATAAAATCATAAGATAATTGCTTCTTTTCTTGCAGGAATCTTTTTTATGAAATTGCTTCTTTTCTTGCAGGAATCTTTTTTATGAACTTGCCTATTTAGAAATGGTTCCATAACATGTGAAAGTTTTACGAATTCGAATAATCAGCCCCGGAAGTCTTGACAAAACGTTCTTTTCAACATCTGAATATTGAAGATTTTAGCGGGAAAGATATCGTAGATTAAGCAACAAGTAGTTGAGGAAAATGTCTACTTAAGGAGGAGCCATTACATCTTCGAAATACACGAGAATTGTAAAATATCTTATAACATTAATATTTTTGAAAGTTATATCAAACTCTTTGTGCTTTAGAAAATGATATCACTCTATTAAGAGAGGTTGTTAAATATTTCATACCTTTCTTATTAAGAGCTTGTATAGGCTAGAAAAATACTACTACTATAGAAGGTTGAAGAACCTTAAAAAATATACATTTATGAGCTTAAAGAGGCTAGTCAAATTATTGCTCGGCTTTTATAATAAAATACTCAAGTTGGATATTTGAGGACTGCACGTGTTGGACCCCACACCCCATACCCCACCCGTAGGTGTTTGCAGGTTATACTGCGGCATCCAACTTTAATCAGTATTGTCCTCTTTGGTCATGGTGGAATCCACGATTTGAACCCATGACCTCAAGGTTTTATTCCACTTAAGTGGACGCCTCTCACTGTTGAGCCAACTTGGCTCAATGGTGAGAGGCGTCCTCTTAAGAGGAATAAAACCTTGAGGTCTTGGGTTCGAGCAGTGGCT
>JAOQMR010073736.1:0-17338 GCA_027563865.1 Erythroxylum pelleterianum | reverse complement strand
AAGCATAGTTCACATACAATTTAATGCATAGACATCACAATTAATGCATTAAATGAACAATCAACACTTAAACATAAACTTACCTAATCAAGCTTCCACTTCTTCAATTCTTCTAATTTAATCACACACTCCTAACCTCCACTCACCATTCATGACGCCATCTTCATCGAGAGGGGTTAGGGTTTGGTTGAAGTTCCATGCACAAGGAAGAACAAGTAATGGAGAAGGTGGTGGAAAAGAGAAGCAAGCAAAAAAAAAATCAAGGAGAAAAGAGGAGGAAGAAGCTACGAAGATGGAGAGAAAAGAAGAAGAAAACACCAAATAGCCTTGCAAAAATGGAAGCGTCGAGAATGAGTGCAAGCATTAATTGAGTTACAAATGTGTCATCAAGACACTTGGCAATTAAAGAGAGAATAAGACAAAAAATCACTCAATATCATTTAATAAAAGAAACCCTAATAAAAGTTTAATCCTAATCCATCCAATTCCAATGGCTCCAGTTACAATCCCAAAATAATGTACCTAATATTCCAGTATCATTGGACAGAAATTTTCGGTACCAAAAATCAAATCAATCCGTCACTTGGCAATTTTTCCGGTCCGGAAAGTTTCCCCGAAAATTTTCAGAAAATTTCCAAAATTGCCTAAAAATACAAAACACATAACAGTCCACTCCAATTCAATTTTTCGAGCACAAATAGCCACATTTTTCACAACAAACACATTTTGGCACATATACCGGGAAATGTCATGAATGCATGTACAGTTCTTTTCATGTGCAATTTCACTATTCCCATATCAGGTATGTATGAATATGTCAAAATAAATCGTAAATCCTCTTAACTCTTTGCCAAAATTTCCATTCTACCCTTTTCATCGGGGGTGGGATGTTACAACAATAACAAGAAGAGGATACAAAAGTGAGGAGTCAAAGCTGTAGCGAAGAGTCGATATAACTTCCATCTTATTCTTATATTAGTTATTTTCCTTATTTCATATCATGTATGGATGAAAACATGTTGAATTGGTTTTTTGCTTCCGCTGTGTTTTGGTTTCGAAAAAAGTTTTTGAAATCTAGCATTCAGCCAAATCTAATATGCTATTAGTTTTCGATCCAACAATTAGTATCAAAGCCATTTTATTATGGAAGGTTTCAGTTCCTATATGTGATCCTTGGGTTGGCAATTAAATTTTGTATGCTACATATTTTTATGTGATAGAAATATATACGATGCATGTTTTGCTCTTTTGGTTGTCTATAGAATACAGTGTTACCTTGTAAGTTTTCTTCATTTGGTTTGTAACAAGGAGGGTGGCCTATCATCGTCATGGTTCCTCCTTGGCTTCATTTTTCTGATTTCTTTGATTTTGTAATATACAAATTTCTGTAATGATGAAGATGAAGCAGCCGTAGATTGAAGAAAAAAAATAGGTAATGGTTTCGGTGTATCCTTTAGTGCAATGGCAGTTTCAGTTTTTATGAAAAACAAGTGCTGCAATTTTTTTCATATAAGTTTCAAATTTATGACAAACAAGTGCTGGAAATTTTGTTTTCATATTGACAAAGTTTTGGTTTTTGTGAAAAACAAGTGTTGAAATTTTTGTTTTTATTTTGACAAAATTTGGATTTATTAAAAACAAAAAGTTTTGTAAAATAAATGTCATTACACACTTTTTATCGAATGGGCCTAATCATGTGAGCAAAGAGTTCGAAGTGGAACATCCAAGTCCAAGACATTTTTTATGGGCTAAAGAGCCTTGTAATTTGTTTTTATGTTCTAGGATGGACAATCAAAAGTAGTGTTTTTATTTATGAGGTGAATGGATAGATGGATGCCAATAATATGCGATATTAAACGAAAGTATGCCATTTAGAATAATTGCCAACCCTAGGCTTTGCCATGCATTCATTATGTATGAGATATATAATGAAACAATATAAGATGGATAATAAATTGTATCTAAACAAGATGATATTTATTAAAACTTAAAGACCAAAAAGATTGAGTGGGTGAGGATGCTTATGTGAGAGTCCACAGTCTCCATGTGATGACCCATTTGCATGTGGTGAAGTATTACTCCCCACCGGAGGACATGAATCCTAGATCTTGCAAGGTTTGGGTCTCTTAAAGGATAAGTCAACTTATTGGTAGCAAATGTGATCTCCCACCGAGGCATGGTTTGTAAGTACCTTTAGTGGATGAATCTAATGATTACACACTCAACATAATTTATCAATAACCAGCCCACCGTAGCTCTGTTGATAAATGTATGGACCAAATTATGGCGCTTCTCAAAACGTTAGGCATGAAGATGCTTGGTAGTTTTTTTAGTGGTAGGGTCCCATCTTTTCTTTTAATGGATAAGAGTGCCTACCGTCATTTAGTCCATTATAGATAAGAAAAATAACTGTTGTATAAAGATTTAATTTTTTAAGTTTTGTTAAATCTATCATCATGCATACATGCATCATGATTTTATAAAAAGTTCCAATATTTTTTACTAGTATTCTTATTCTTTAATAATGTATATTTTCAGGCATAATCACAATAATATGAATCCACTCACTTTGCTCTTGACTAATAAAAAATTGCAAAACGGAGAGAATTTTAACGAATGGAGACGTAACCTTGACATTGTTCTTCAATATGAACAAAATTTATAGGTATTAACAGACAATGAGCCTGCACCTCTGGGTGGTAATTCAACTTTTGAGCAAGTCCAACAACATAAGCGATGACAGAATGCTGATAAGACTAGTAAGTGCTATATTCTGGCTTCTGTCAGCAGAATGTTGCAAAAGCAAATTACATGTACGAAAACTACTGGTGTAATGGTCCATCACCTACATGAGATGTTTGGTGTTAGGACCAAGTCTGCAAGGGTGAAAGCTATCCAAACCTTTCGCAATCTCAGTCAAAAGCCTGGTGAACTGGTACAGGATTACATGCTCAAGGTAATCTCTACAGTTACTAAGGCTATGATGCTTGGAGTAGACATGGATTCGGAAACGCAGATGATTATGATCATCAATAGTTTAAACTCTTCTTTTCAGCAGTTTAAGTTAGACTATGAGCTCAACACCAAGGATTACACCTTGAGTGAGTAGATGAATAACTTCCAAAGCACGGAGGAGATATTAAATATCAAGCCTAATGGGCCCGAGGCTAATGTAGCATCTTCTTCTAAGCCCAAGAGTAAGGGCAAGCAAAAGAAGAAGGGTCTAATGAAAAAGAAGGCCCAAACAAGGGTCAAGGTCCAACCCATGAAAAAGAAGGCCAAAAGGACACCAAGGGAAAGTGTTTACAACATGGTGAGAAGGGTCACTGGAAAAGAAACTGTGTAGTTTACCTTGAGTCCCTCAAAAGCTAACAAGGGGTTTCAGCAAAGGAAAAGACTACCTAAAGGCTAGTTTCAAGTCAAGATAGCAGATGGATCCTATGTTTTGGCAGAATCAGTTGGAGTAGTTATTTTAGACTTTCCTAGTGGTCATAGGTTATATTTGGAGGATGTATATTACATCCTAATGATTGTAAGGAACATGATTTATGTTTTTTGTTCAATAAAATCTAGTTATTCCTTATATTTTGAAAATGTTGTTTCAATATATGAGAATAAGGATTTTATTTGTAATGTGATAATTAAACAGGGATTGTTCTTTATAGAACCTATGACAGGCTCACTAAACACCACGAAATTAATAAAACCAAGACAATCCAATGATTTTAGCATTAATTCAAAATATCTGTGACACTTAAGAATGGGTCATATCAATTAGAAAAGACTTGACAGGTTAGTGAAGGATGGGATCCTTGTGGGCTTGGATAATGATCTACTACCCACCTGTGAATCTTATATTGAAGAAAAAATGACCAAGGCCTCATTTCCTTCCAAAGGAAACAAATATAAATCCATGTTGGACCTGGTACACACTGATGTGTATGGGCCTATAAACGTACAAGCTATAGGAGGTTATGAATACTTTATAACCTTTATAGATGATTACTCTAGACATTGCTATTTGTATTTGATGCATAAAAAGAGTGAGTCCTTTGAAAGGTTCAAAGAATTCAAAGCTAAAGCTGAGAAGCAGTTAGGCAAGCCATTAAAATAACTTTGATCGGATCGAGGTGGTGAGTACTTATCTGGAAAGTTCCAACAATTTCTAATTGACAATGGAATTGTTTCCAACTTGTCAACTCCTCGAACACTTCAATAGAATGGTGTAGCAGAGAGGAGGAATAGAACTCTATTGGAAATGGTAAGATCAATGATGTCTTACGCTAGCCTTCTAGAATCGTTCTGGGGATATGCCATACAAACGACAACTTATCTTCTTAACTTTGCTCCATCCAAAGCTGTGCTTAAAACACTAAGGGAGTTATAGACTGGTCGACTGCCTTCATTACGACGCTTAAGAACTTGGGGCTTCCCAGCCCATGTTCTAAGGCTTGAATCCACAAAGATAGAATCAAGGTCAGAAGTATATTTGTTTGTAGGATATCCGATGGGTATACGAGGGTACTATTTTTACAGTCCTCAGGATAGGAAGGTATTGTGTCGACAAATACGACCTTCTTAGAGGAAGAATTTGTGAGAAATCACAAAGGAAGAAGTGAAGTAGTACTAAAGGAGTTAGATATTTCATCCAAACCAAGAGTTGATTTGGATATAGCAAAACAAGATGTCAAAATGGATTCAAGAGTTGAATTAGAAGAGCAGCCTAAACATCAAGTAGTGCCTAGACATAGTGGGATGGTTGTTAGATAACTAGACAGGTATCTAGGTCTAGGAGAAGGCATAATTGCCCTCTTAGACCAAGAAGAAATAGATCCCATTACTTATACACAGGTTATTAATGATGTTGATGCAGAAAAATAGCTCAAGGTGATGGAATCAAAAATAGATTCCATGTACACTAATGAAGTCTGGATCCTTGTAGATCTACCACCAGATGTAAAAGCCATAGGGTGTAAATGGATTAACAAAAGAAAAAGAGGATCTGATGTAAAGGTAGAGACTTTTAAAGATAGATTGGTAGCTAAAGGCTATACTCAAAAGGAGGGTATAGACTATGAGGAGACTTTTTCTCCGGTTGCCATGCTTAAGTCCGTCATAATTCTTTTATCCATAGCAGTCTATTTCAATTATGAAATATGAAAAATAGACGTCAAGGCCGCATTTCTTAATGAGGATCTTGAGGAGATCATTTATATGACCCAACCAGAAGGATTTGTTGAGCCAGATAATGAGCATAAGGTATGTAAATTGCAGAGGTCCATTTATGGACTTAAGCAAACTCTAGGTCTTGGAACATTAGGTTTGATAAGTCTATCAAAACCTATGGGTTTGTACAAAACCTAGATGAGCCTTGTGTCTATAAAAGGATACAAGAAGGTAAGGTTATTTTCTTAATTCTGTATGTCGATGACATTCTACTATTTGGGAATGATGTAGAAATGTTATCTACGGTCAAAGGATGGCAGAACGAACAGTTCTCAATGAAGAATTTAGGAGAGGCTAACTATATTTTATGTTGGACCCCATTTTCAGAGCCTAACATTCGGAGTCATAAGATCTGAGCATATTATCCTATAGGGTTATTTCCATGAACCCTCATTAGCCATCATCCCATAAGGGTGGCTCACACAAGTCAAACATAAAAAACAAACTCATTTTCTCACTTCAGCACAGATTTTGGGAAACCTTAGACTGGAATTACAATTTGATTTCTTCAGAATATTTGTAGCTCTATGTCTCTAGTTTATTTATAAACAAGAATCATCTCATTAGGAGGTTGGATAACAAAGTTATAGCCATAAGAATCAAACAAGGTTTTGTTCTCAGTTATATTGAACATGTCTCAGGACCATTTGTATAACTTTCCTTATATATATCAGATCAAGCTCATTCTTGGACGGTTTGAAAGAAGACTCATAGATACACAACTTTTAAGAAGAACTTGATGATAGATTATATCATCTAGAGGGACAAAATTGGACCAGACTTTAGAGTAAGATGATCCTATATGAAAGGTCAGACAATTTGGGACAATTGGCATAACTTGCTCTAGAGATATCAGATCAAGGTCATTCTTAGATGATTTGAAAGAGGACACATAGATCTACAAGATAGATTTTATCATCTAGAGAGTCAAAATTGAACTAGACAATGTAAGGTGATTCAGTCTACAATGCACCAGAAGATGTTTTAGTCTACAGTACACCAAAAGATGTTTCAATCTACAGTGCACCAGAAGATGTTTCAGTCTACAATGCACTAGAAGATGTTTCAGTCTATAGTGCATCAAAAGTCTATAATGCACCGGAAGATGCTTCAGTCTACAGTGCACCAGAAGATGTTTCGGTCTACAGTGCACCAGAAGATGTTTCAGTCTACAATGCATCATAAGATGTTTCAGTCTACAGTGCACTAGAAGATGTTTCGGTCTACAGTGCACCAGAAGATAGGTATTTCTACTGGGTCTTCCTCACATCCCTATAAGTTCTAAATCACTAACTACACTCTCTAGAGCACCTCCACTTATGAAGTTCATAACTTTCGACTCTGATGTCCAAAATGTCCATACTATATACCGTTAGAAAGCTAGAAAAATAATATACAACTTTCTATAAGACAACTTTGTCTAATTCAGCCTAGATTAATCCAGAATTTCCCCTGAAGTTAGTACACAATTTTACCCCTATGGAAGACTTGAAATAAGAAATGTACAACTACAAGATAAACATGCACATGCACATCAGAAACTTCTTCGATTCTCAATTCATTTATAAATTAAAATGGAGTTAATACATAGCTTGAAATACATATCAACATTACACCAAAGATTTAACAAAAGATACAAAATAAATGGATGCTCAATGTTTGATATGCTTATAAAGCTATCCAGAAATCACTAATTTAGTTACAAAAGTCTCTAACTATCTTGGAGTTTCCAATGCCTTGCAATGATCGCTATTCATCTCTTTCTGCACGTGAGGAGGGAATTGTGGGGTGAGCTACACAGCTCAGTGACTAATACATTTATAGCCTTTGGCAATTGACCACAAACTCAAGCATATGTACACCTTTATATATGTATCCAACAATTTAAGCATTAATCAATTTAGCTTAAAACTCATAACATATAACACTTAAATTCTTCATACTTGACAATTCAATTATGCAATGTACAAACAAATGGCTCGAGAGTTCTATGGAACGAAACAGAGAAACCAAAGTTTACTCCGTGAACAAAATAAGTCCAAATTCTCAGGATCTTGTGGCCTCAAGTGGGCATTCAGGAGAAGGCTATGAGTCAACGTGCACGTGACTAAAAAAACGGGTTTCTCTCTTGCCCAAACAAAAGCACATATTCATTTTATCACAAGCTCATACTTTCATGTTTTTTCTTCTTTTCATTTAATTCAAAATGTTATAACATCTTTCGAGGTATAACATAATCACAATGCATCATGCATTTCCAATCAGTCATAACAATTCAATTTCAAGAATCAGCATACACACACATAGGCAAGAATTTGCCCAATCACGTAATAACTATAAATACATTACCCACCTAATTAGGTTGCGAAAATCCAAGTCAAGCTTGCCTTTCCCTTTGCTCTTGAGTAGGATTCTCTTGGTTTCCTAAAACAACCAAGGTTCCATTCAAAATAACATTCCAATAAAATTCATAAACATTCAAAAATCTCAAAATTACAATAAACACAAATTAAGCTCAAACCTAACCTACCCATAGTCCATCTAGGTTAGAAAACCTAAGACCCTAAAATCAATTGGGTTCTCTTAATTCATCTTCTTCCAACACAAGCCTTTCATTCTCTACACAAACCCCTTCTCTCTCTAACTCCTTCATCCTCAACACAACCCATTTCTTTAATAAAGCAAGAAGAAAAGATGGTCAACTTACCTTAATAAGCTTGATTTCTCTTCTTTTCTTGTTTCACCGAAACCTCTCTTTTTCTCTCTTATTTTCGTTTTTCACTCTTCTCTCCCTTCAATTCACGTTTTTTTCTTCTTAACAAGCAAGACAACATATTCTTCTTCCATTTCTACCTTTAATGAGCCCAAAAAGTCCATTTTACCCTTCCTTATAAGCTCATGTTCTTTTAACCTTAAGTGATCTTCCAAAAATGCCCTTGAATATTCTTATTACCTTAGTACTTTAATTCCATTAATCCATGAAATAAAATCTTACTAACCTAGACATAATAATTAACTCCAAAAATAATTAATCTAATAAACCTAAAAAATATTCTAAATCATGTTTAACTTAAGGAAAAATTTCGAGATCCAACAATTCTCCCCCTTTAAAGAATTTCGTCCTCGAAAGTCTTACCTGAGACATTGAAGAGGTGTGGATACTTCTCCCTCATAGCCTCCAAGGGTTCCTACGTGCGTCTTCCATAGAAAGGTTCTTCCATAGAACTTTAACCAGCTTCACAGTCTTATTTCTCAAAACCTTTTCCTTTGTATCTAAACTGAATTTCTGAAGGTTGAACTATGTGTGAAGGATTAGACCGGTACGTCCTCAACATCGATACGTGGAAGACATTGTGGATCTTAGACAATTCTGGTGGTAAAACTAACTTATAGAATAAAGGCCCAATCTTCTCAATGATCTCATAAGGCCCTATGTATCTCGGACTAAGCTTGCCCTTCTTGCCAAACCTTAAAACCCCTTTCCATAGAGAAGCTCTAAGAAGCACTTTGTCTCCAATTTCAAATTCCATCTCCCTTCTATGGGCATCTGTATAGCTCTTCATCCTATCTTGAGCTGCTTTGAGTCTCTTTTCACTAATTAATCTTATCGACTGTAACTTGCACCAATTTAGGCCCTAAAAGCCTTCTCTCACCTTCCTCATCCCAACAAATAGGAGTTCTGCACTTCTTACCATATAAAGCTTTATAAGGTGCCATCTGAATTCCTAAATGGTAGGAATTATTGTAAGCAAACTCAATTAAAGGTAAATGATCATCCCATGAATCTTTGAAGTCCATAACATAAGCTCTTAACATTGCCTCCAATGTCTGGATCGTCCTCTCCGATTGTCCATCAGTTTGTGGATGAAAAACTGTACTAAAATGCAACCTAGTTCCCAAAGCCTCTTGTAAGCTTTCCCAGAATCTGGAGGTAAACTTGGGATCTCTATCCGAAACTATAGAGTTTGGAATCCCATGAAGTTTGATATTTCATCCACATATTTCTTGGCCAAAGCATTCAAAGAATCTATCTGCTTAATTGGCAAGAAATGTGTAGACTTCGTTAGCCTATCCACAATCATCCATATTGCATCATGCTTCCTGTTGGTCCTTGACAATCCCATCAAAAAATCTATCATAATCTTATCCCACTTCCATTCAGGAATATATAAAGGTTTAAGCTTGCCGGAAGGTGCCTGATGTTCAGCCTTAACTTGCTGACACACTAAGCATCTTTTAGCATATTCTGCAATATCTTTCTTCATTCCTTTCCACCAGAAATGTTCTTTCAAATCTCAATACATCCTCGTACTTCCCGGGTGCATTGCACAAGGAGCATTGTGCGCCTTATCAAGAATCTCATCTTACAACTCTAACTTATCTAGAATACACAATCTGTTGCCTATCACCATCAATCCATCTTCCCTTACCTCTATTTCATAAGGTTTATTATTTTTAATCTCTTCTCTAAGCCTGCTCAAGTTCTCATCCTGTTCCTACAATTCCTTAATCTTCTCATTCAATACTGGCCTTACTCTGAAGTTAGCCAATATACACCCAAATTTGACTTGCTTCAATGTTACCTTAAGCCTGACTAATTCCTTCAACAAAGAAACATACACTGTTTCCACATGTGCCATAGTGGACTTCCTACTCAGTGCATCCGCTACTACATTAGCTTTTCCAGGGTGGTAGTCTATCATCAAGTCATAATCTTTCAACAGCTTTAACTACCTTCTTTGTCTCAAATTCAACTCCTTTTGGCTCATCAGATCTTAAGACTCTTGTGGTCTGTAAACACCTTGGTAATGACTCTATACAAGTAATGTCTCCAAATCTTCAATGCAAAAATTATGGTAGCCAACACCAAGTCATGCGTAGGATAATTCATCTCATAAGGCTTTAATTGCCTAGAAGCATAAGCAATCACCCTATCTCCTTGCATCAACACACAACCCAATCCCTTCCTTGAGGCATCGTTGTACACTATATATCCCTCACTACCAGAAGGCAACGTCAAAATCGACACGGTTTTGAGCCTATTCTTCAATTCCTCAAAACTGATCTGGCACTCCTCTGTCTACACAAATTTCTTCTTTGTCAATTTGGAAAGTGGAGCTGCTATCATAGAAAAGCCCTCCACAAACCTTCTGTAATACCCAGCTAATCCCAAGAAACTTCTCACTTCAGCTATATTATTAGGTGCTTCCTATTTCACAACCGCTTTTATCTTCCTTGGAACCACATGTACTCCTTGCTCTTAGATCACATGTCCAAGAAATGTCACTTTCTTTAGCTAAAATTCACATTTGTTGAATTTGGCATACAACTCGTTCTTCCTCAGTGCTTCCAAAGAAATTCTTAAATGTTCCTCATGCTCCATATCACTCTTAGAATAGACCAAAATATCATCAATAAAGATAATGACAAATTGGTCTAATAAAGGCTTGAAGACTCTATTCATCAAGTCCATGAAAGTTGCAGGTGCGTTCGTCAACCCGAACGGCATGACCAAGAACTCAAAGTGGCCATACCGTGTTTTAAAAGTAGTCTTTGAGACATCGGATTCCTTTATCATCAACTGGTGGTAACCCGATCTCAAATCAATCTTTGAAAAGACCCTTGCCCCTTGCAACTGATCAAATAAGTTATCTATGCGTGGAAGTGGATATCTATTCTTGATAGTGACATGATTGAGCTTTCTATAATCCACACACATCCTCAACGATCTATCTTTCTTCTTCACAAATAGGACCGAAGCTCCTCAAGGTGAAGAACTCTGCCTAATGTATCCTTTTTCTAACAATTCTTCTAATTGCTCCTTAAGCTCCTTCAATTCCCCCGGAGCCATTCTATAAGGCGTATTTGATATTGGTGAAATACTTGGAAGAAGCTTAATAGGAAACTCAATTTTCCTAGGTGGCGGTAGTCCTAGCAATTTCTCGGGAAAGACATTCGGGAATTCCATGGCCATAGGAATATCTCCTAAATTTCCTCTATCTGCCCTTGTTTCTACCACATAGGCCAAAAATGTCTCACATCCTTTCCTCATCATTTTCCGTGCTGTTATAGCCGAAGGAACTCTAGGCAGACTTACCTTCCTGTCCCCCATAAACATCACCTTTCTACTGTCGCCCATTTCGAGCTCTACTATCTTCTGTTTGCAATCCAAGTTGGAATTATACTTCTCTAAGGTGTCAATACCCAAAATCACATATAATCCCCCCATCTTCAATGGCGTCAAATTCACCACTAATTGTTCCTTGCCAAAACATACTTCATAATCTCTATAGACTTGACTAATAATAATACACTAGTCAATTGGAGTACTCACCATCAAAGGAGCATATAATGGGCTCAAATCCCTACCATACACAGTTCTACCCGATGAAACAAAAGAGTGGGTAGAGCCCGGATCAATTAAAACAACAACATCAACATCAAATAATTTAATCGTACCAGTCATAACTTCTGAAGCAGTCTCTACATCCTCCCGTGTTATTGCAAACACTCTAGCTGGTACTTGCCTTGCTCTTCTTGGAGGGTTCACCCTCCTAGCTGCATCAGACCTGCCCACTTCCGTAGTAGTCTTGTGCCCTACTGTCTCAGTTCTCCTTGAAGCTTGCATCTGCGTTCCCTCTCTTCTTATATACTTCGGACACTCTCTGGCTATGTATCCTTTCTCTCCACAATTAAAGCATGTTCCTATCAATCGGTAACATTTCCCTCTATGAAACCTTTCACAATGTTCACATTTGGGAATAGGTGGCTTATCCCTATCTCTCTTTCTGCTGCCTCCCGTTATAGAGGCTTGATGAGAAACAGTAGAAGTTCTCATCAGTTTGGACCTGATCGCGCCACTGCTCCTCTCCTCAGACTGTACAGGGAAAGTCCTAGCACTCCTCTCGGGCATAGAAGTATCACCTCCCCTCTTGAACTGTTCTCTTCCCTTTCTCTTTTCATTCATGGCACTCTTTATGTTCTCAATGTTCTCCACCTTCAGTGTCGCTTGAACTAGCTATTGAAAATCACAGAAATTCTACACCACCACTTTCTCTCTAATGGTTAGATGCAACCCCGATTTGAACCTACAACATTTAGCTGCCTCACTCATCATCATCTCTACTACATATCGGGATAACTATGTAAACTGGTGCTTATACTCACTCACCGTTATTTCCCTTTGGATGAGACTTAGAAACTCTCTCTGCTTATGTTGAACATATACCTCAGACAGGTACTTCTTCTTAAACACTGTTAAGAAATCCTTCCATATGAGCACTGATGGTCTCATCTGACTTTTCGGCACACTCTACCACCAATGCAGAGCATCCCTCTAAAGTAGGCTAGCAGCATACACAACTTTCTCATCATCCTCACGGTCCATCTGATCCAGTATCCTCTGGATCTTTCTCATCCAAGTATCTTCTTCTGGATCTGTTGTCTCATAGAAATCCACTGCCCCATACTTCCTGAGCTTATCAAACTATTTCCCCTTCTTAGCTAGGGCCGGAGTGGAAGATTGCACCATTTAGCCCGTGGCCTGAGCAAATGTCTGAAACATCCTCGGATCTAATGGAGCAAGCACTTGCTCCTACGAAAGAGGAGACTCATACATCTGTGATTGATCGGGCTCACTACTAGGCCCTACAGAAGCCTCAACATTTCCTGGGTCTAGAGACTCATCGGTACTCTCCTCCCTTGTTGGAGAGTCAAGTGCAACTGATCCTTGCAAAACTCCTCGTATCCTACTATTAGGTGGAATCTTACTTCTTCAATGAAAAACTAATGATTAGCTTACGTTTTATTCTAATCTTATTTCCTACATGTATACATGATATTCATGTCACTTAATGTAATTAATCAATTCACAATGCAACATGTAATCACATAACATAACAATTTATCCTACTATGCATTCTAAGCCTAGGAAAAACCTAAGCGCTTTGATACTAAATAATGTTAGACCCTACTTCTAGAGCCCAAAATTCGGAGTCATAAGATGTGAGCATATTATCCTATAGGGTTATTTCCACGAACCCTCATTAGCCATCATCTCGTAAGGGTGGCGTGCGCACACCAGTTAAACATAAAAAACAAACTCATTTTCGCACTTCAACACAGATTTAGGGAAACCTCAGACTAGAATTACAAATTGATTTCTTTAGAACATTTGTAGCTCTATGTCTCTAGTTTATTTAAAAATGAGAATCATCTCATTAGGAGGTCGGATAACTAAGTTATGGCCGAAAGAATCAAATAAGGTTTTGTCCTCAATCATATTGAACCTGTCTCGGGACCATTGACATAACTTTTCCTATAGATATCAGATCAAGGTCATTCTTAGATGGTTTGAAAGAGGACTCATAGATACACAACCTTCAAGAAGAACTTAAAGATAGACTTTATCAATTAGAGGGTTAAAATTGTACAAGAAAATAGGGTAAGACGATCCAAGATGAAAGGTCAGACGATTTGGGACAATTGGCATAACTTTCTCTAGAGATATCGGATCAAGTTCCTTCTTGGACGGTTTGAAAGAGGACTCATAGATCTACAACTTTCATGAAGACTTGAAGATAGTTTCTATCATCTAAAGGGTCAAAATTGGACCAGACAATATAAGATGATTCAGTCTACCGTGCATAGAAGATGTTTCATTCTACAATGCACCAGAAGATGTTTCAGTCTATAGTGCACCAGAAGATGTTTCAGTCTACAGTGCACTAGAATATGTTTCTATAGTGGACCATAAGTTGTTTCAGTCTACAGTGCACCAAAAGATGTTTCAGTCTACAGTGCATCAGAAAATGTTTCGGTCAACAGTGCACCAGAAGATGTTTCGGTCAACAGTGCACCAGAAGATGTTGTAGTCTATAGTGCACCAGAAGATGTTTTGGTCTATAGTGCACCAGAAGATGTTTCAGTTTACAGTGCATCAGAAGATGTTTCAGTCTCCAGTGCACAAGAAAATGTTTCGGTCTATAGTGCACCAGAAGATGGGTATTTCTACTGGGTCTTCCTCACATCCCTATAAGTTCTAAATCACAAACTACACTCTCTAGAGCACCTCCACTTATGAAGATCATAACTTTCAACTCTGATATCCAGAATTTTCATACTATGTACCGTTGGAAAGCTAAAAACATAGTCTACAACTTTTTAGAGAGTAGCAGACAACTTTATCTAATTTAGCCTGGATTAATCCAGAATTTCCCCTAAAGTCAGTACACAATTTTACCCCTATAGAAGACTTGAAATAAGAAATGTACAACTACAAGATAAACATGCACATGAACATCAGAAACTTCTTCGATTCTCAATTCATTTCTAAATCAAAATGGAGTTCATACATAGCTTTAATTACATATCAACATTACATCAAAGATTTAACGCAAGATACAAAATACATGGATGCTCAATGTTTGATATGCTTATAAAGTTATCCAGAAATCACTAACTTAGTTACAAAAGTCTCTAACTATCATGGAGTTTCTGATGCCTTGCAATGATCGCTATTTGTCTCTTTCTACACCTGAGGAGGGAATAGTGGGGTGAGCTACACAGCTCAGTGGCTAATACATTTATAGCCTTGGCAATTGACCACAAACTCAAGCATATGTACATGTATATATATGTATCCAACAATTTAAGCATTAATCAATTTAGCTTAAAACTCATAACATATAACACTTAAAGTCTTCATACTTGACAATTCAATTATGTAATACACAAACAAATGGCTCGAGAGTTCCGTGAACTGAAACAAAGAAGCCGAAGTTTACTTCGTGAACAAAACGAGTCCGAATTCTTAGGATCTCGTAGCCTCAAGCGGGCATCCGGGAGAAGGCTATAGGTCAACGTGCACATGACTAACAAAACGGGTATCTCTTTTGCCCAAACAAAAGCACATATTCATTTTATCACATGCTCATACTTTCATGTTTTTTCTTCCTTTCATTTAATTCAAAATGCTATAACCTCTTTCGAGGTATAGCATAATCACAACGCATCATGCATTGCCAATCAGTCATAACAATTCAATTTTAAAAATCAAAATGCACACACATAGGCAAGAATTTGCCCAATCATGCAATAACTATAAATACAATACCCACCTAATTAGGTTGCGAAAATCTTAGTCAAACTTGCCTTTCCCTTTGCTCTTAGGTAGCATTCTCTTGGTTTCCGAAAACAACCAAGGTTCCATTCAAAACAACATTTCAATAAAATTCATAAATATTCAAAATTCAAAAAATTGCAATAATCACAAATTAAGCTCAAACCTAACCTACCCATAGTCTATCTAGGTTAGAAAACCCAAGACCTACTTTAGAAACCGTAAATCAATTGGGTTCTATTAATTCATCTTCTTCCAACATAAACCTTTCATTCTTTACACAAACCCCTTCTCTCTCTAACACCTTCATCCTAAACACAACCCATTTCTTTAATATGCAAGAAGAAAAGATGGTCAACTTACCTTAACAAGCTTGATTTCTCTTCTTTTCTTCTTTTATCGAAACCTCTCTTCTTCTCTCTTATTTTTGTTTTTCACTCTTCTCTCCCTTCAATTCACGTTTTTCTCTTCTTAACAAGCAAGACAACATATTCTTCTTCCATTTCTACCCTTAATGAGATCAAAAAGTCCATTTTACCCTTCCTTATAAGCTCATATTCTTTTAACCTTAAGTGATCTTCCAAAAATGCCCTTGAATATTCTTATTACCTTAGTACTTTAATTCCATTAATCCATGAAATAAAATCCTACTAACTTAGACATAATAATTAATTCCAAAAATAATTAATCCAATAAACCTCATAAATATTCTAAATCATGTTTAACTTAAGGAAAAATCTTGGGATCCAATATTCTAGGGATCAAACTTATAAGAGATCGTAAGAACAAACAGATAGCCTTGTCTCAATTAACCTACATTGAGAACTGTGAAACCCCTCTTGGAATCTTGCATGGCGAACTTATTGAGAACATGCTCAATAAGTTCTCCATGCAAGATTCCAAGAGGGGTTTCACACCTACTAGACATGGAATCAAAATTTTCAAAGGAGTAAGAACCTAAATCCCAAGAGGAGGTCGAAAGCATGCACAACATTCTATATGCTTCGGAAGTTGGAAGTTTAGTGTATGCTATGCTTTGCACTAGACCAGATATCTGTTACGCAGTGGGACTAGTAAGTAGATTCCAGTCCAATCCAAGAATGGAGCATTGGACTGCGGTTAAGTGCATCTTGAAGTATCTTCGTAGGACAAAGAACTTAATGCTTGTTTACTCTAGAAATAACCTTATTCTGATAGGGTATACAGATTCCGATTTCCAATCAAGTGTTGACTCAAGGAAATCAACTTTTGGTTCTATATTTATTTTAGAAGGTGGAGCCATAGTTTGGAGGAGTGTCAAGCAATCTTTTGTTGCTGATTTGACTATGGAGGCTGAGTATGTTGCTTCTTGTGAAGTTGCAAAAGAAGCAGTCTAGCTCTGCAAGTTCGTAAATGATTTGGAGGTAGTTCCTGAGGTAGAAAAGGCCATTACACTTTATTGTGATAATAGTGGGGCAGTAGCTAATTCTAAAGAACCTCGGAACCACAAAGCTGCTAAACACATTGAGATAAACTATCATCTCATAAGGGAGATAATACAACGTGGTGAGGTGAATGTGGTAAAGATTCCCACAGAGCAAAACCTTGCTGATCCATTTATAAAGACGTTGTCTCAAAAGAGTTTTGAGGGTCACCTAGTAGGGATGGGAATGAGGGATATGTCAAACTTGCTTTAGGGTAAGTGGGAGATTGTTGGAGTTGTATAAATATAGTGCCCTGAAAAGCAAGTGTATTTACTCATAACTTAATCTTTTTCCAATTACTTTTTGTAATGAAAATATTTATTATTAATAAAACAAAGGAGTTTGGTTTTATTTGTATGAGCATTATACAACTAGTCATAAGGTACTAGGATTCTTTTGTAAGTAATATACATATACATGGAGATGTATGGGAAACATTTATATCATCCGAGTCTAAATTAATTGATTCACAGTTGAATAATCAAGTTGGTCGCTTGATTATGGTTTAGACTGTAGTGTTGCGATTTAT
>JAOQMR010073607.1:0-17371 GCA_027563865.1 Erythroxylum pelleterianum | reverse complement strand
GCAAGCCAATAGACGTGCTCATTCTTTAGCTCGAGCATCTATTCGCTTTGCGCATCTACGGATTTGGGTTTCTACTCAGTTTTTGAGTGAGTTTTATCATCATGAATGAGAATTTGAGTATTTTGCTCTTCAAAAAAAAACATTTCCATTTACAAGTTACAATTGCTACAAACATTTGTATCCAACAATAATTTGGATAAGTATAGAGAAAGTTATGTTCAAAATACGAAAGCATGTTTGAGCTATCAAGGGGGACCTTCTCCTAGACGTGCAAAAAAAATGAAGTCGCGACATACAGTCCAGAAATCAATTTTTCTTGGGATTTTTTTGCAATGAACGCCGCGACGAGCTCAAGGGTGTGTCACGCGTCGCGACATACAAAAAGGAATGAGTCGCAGTAAGAACAAAAATGGAGGCCGCGACGTATGATCACAAAAACTTGTCTTCCCCATTTTCCAGACTTCAAACCCATACTTCACTTTCTCACGCTGCCATTTTTTTCATTTCTCTCCATTCCTCACGTTTATTCTCAGATCATACTCAAAGCAATTCTTCTAACTCATCAACACACACACACAATTAAAAATCCAATATTCATACTTAAATATCAACTTCACTTCTACTGATAAACAACGGACAAAAATATAAGCATATCCATTTCGACTTTCTCAAAACCCGAACAGAGTATTTACAAATCTTCCAACCTAGAGTTCATTCAACACCATATTAACAATTTCCTACTCTCAATCAATCATCTACTCTATTCAACACCGAAACCAACTTCTCTAACCTCACATGCATGCATTCATTTCCACTGAAAAACATCATTTACAACAACAAAACCCAACTTAAACATAACTTACTTGAATCGGTTATGAATTCCAGCAAAGAGCACATATTAAAAACAACAAAAGTCCTACAATTTTCATTCGGATGTCAAGTGTTTCTTCACCGAGAACACTTACAGTGTATTTTTCCTAACTTAAACTCATACTCGTGTATACTTTGGATGCATTACACGTGTCCTCTCTAACATAAGCCATTTGTCCCAATTAATTGGCCATTTGTCTTCTGCCTATTATTGCCATTTGTCCCAATTATAGGTTGCCACATGTCACCCCATAATTGGCCAATAAATCAATATTTTTCACAAAATTCACTAAAATTTCAAAAATATCCTAAAAATTACGAAATTGCCTAAACACATTTTAATCATATTTAACAATTCAATTGTACCCGGAAAAGTCAAAGAATGCATGTACAGTCATATAAATGTGCAAAAATGTGCATGTCATATTTAGCATAAGCATGAATCGTACTTTCTAATTTCTCAATAATTTCTCATGATACACAATTATAGCCTTAACATAAGTAATGGGATGTTACAATTCTCCCCTCCTTAAAGAGATTTCATCCTCAAAATTCTTATATGATTGATCAAACAGGTAGGGGTATGATTTCATCATATTCTTTACTATTTCTCATTTGGCACTATCACTTGAATAATTTCTTCCACTTGACTATAGTCAATGGAATTAATCGATTTTCCAGTTACTTATTCAGATATCACACAATCTTGTCTATCGCCTCAATATATTTCCGATCATTCAAAATTTTCACTTCTAGTTCCACATTACATCTGGATCAGATCATATCACTATTTCTTATCACACTCACATATCATACTTAATGCATATAAGACCTCTTTGTTGGTGTTACAAACTCATGTTAACGGTCTTTCTCTTACAAAACTTTCATATGGACAATTTTATGTCGGGCTTAACTCACCCTTTTTCCTAACTTAAGCACACCTTGGTAAGGTGATATTGTCAAAAGCAATTCATCTCTTGCTTGATATTTTACATCTCTTTAGTGTTAATACACTTAACTCATGTGTCTATCTCACTTTATTACAATCTTCGGTGTTGATCCACCTAATTCATTCGTTTTTCTTGAGTCACTTAATTCTAATACACATCAATTTCACTTATCATAAATGTCTCCTATCACTTCTGGCCTTAAACTATTTTTAGTCCTTATTCACCCAAATATAAAGGGGGTCGACTCTTTTTGTCATATAACATCTTATATGAGCTTCGAATGATCTCACTGTGATATGGATTGTTATGCTTCAAGTCAATTAAAACTAAGTGTTGACCTCATATTTCTATGAACTCCAAAATATAAATTTCAAACGTATCTCCAACAGTTAAGACTGTTGGCAACAATTACATATGATCACTTGTTTTTACATCCATAGCCATCGACATTATTTCATTGCATTCCTACCAGGATGTATAGCATAGGCTGTTATTTGTGCTATCTATGACAATCTTTTACTTAATGATCTTTATTGTGCACACAAGCTTCATATTACAATCACAAGGTACTCTTTTCCCGTTCAAACTCAAAATTCGGATTCATTCTTAACTTTCAATTTCCTCAATAAAATTCATAATTTTTGAATCCTTAAGTTGGTCTTTCCTAATCTGCTCATGCGAAACTGATTTTACATTCGTTAGCTAATAGTACTTTGATTTGCCCAAAAGTCAACTCAATATTCTATGCTTTTCATTGCACTAGATCTAGTAACCACAATATCTGAATTGGTGCTATTACTTTATTGCATTTTCTGGTTAAGCAACAAATATGTACACTAGTTTTACCAAGATAGTACTCATTTGAACACCCATAGTCCTTCAATACTTCTATCCATTGTCGCGGTCTTGTACAAAAATTATTTCAAACTTAATAAGTACCTCAAACTTTATTTATCTGAATATAAAATCCAAAATATTTCACTACACCAATAGTGTCTCCAAGCTTTCAAAGCAATGGCTGTTTCAACAAATTTCAAATCATGTATCTCACATTTAACTCATGAGACTTTAATTGTCTATATGCATACAAGATCAATTTGGTATGCTGCAACAAGGTGTATCTTAATTTCTGATGTGAAACATCATCGCATATTACAAAATCTCCAAATTCGATACTATTTATTGTGATCGAGTGCCTTTCAGATACAGATACAGGTACTGGCCATTAGGCTCAGTCAGAAACAGAAATCACGGAGCAAAGCTCTACGTGCAGAATTCTGAGCTTAGAGCTCTTTTAGACTGGCTACTCTGATCACAACACTTTTATCAGAACATGCATTATGATAAGTATCAAATAACAAAATATGCTACGCATAGCTTTCACTTAAATGCACATACAGAATTTCATATACATTTGAAACCAAAGGTTTTCTTAAGTAATCAAAATATTCTTTTCAACTCTTCAAATACATTCAAGATCATCCATGATCATAGCCACTATTTGATCCAAACAAAATTGGATCTCTTTATTCTTCAATACCATGACACTTTCGGGGGTATTGTTAACTCTAACAATTATTGTCAAAACTCTATGTATCCATGATTAGTTCTCGTAATTCCTTAAGCACTTAATTCCCCAATGACGTAATATTATCTCATATTTTTGTCAATTTCTCAATCGACTTATTTTTTCGAATGATTCTTGCATTTGTACGATTTCCTCAGATTTCACATTGACTTATTGCAATGTCGAACCATTCTTACTAGTGTCTCCACTCATTTCAATTTATTCACAAACTTAACTTCCTGTGCTGTATTCCCAGAACATAGTTTCACATAATAAAATGTGGCCTACGTTCTCCTCACATTAGCAAGAGTGTCACCTCAAATTCCAGAATCCAATCACATAGTTGGATACTTTACCTCAACAAAATACATACACTCTCTCAGTAGCATTTTGTTTACATCTTATGCTTAAGTCTTCATTAGGAATAGAGCTCCAATATTCTTCTTTTAATTTATTTCGTTTTCATTCATTCTTAAAAGTAAACCATTTAGGCAACTTAACTTTATTCGGTGAACTTCTTCTGCCAAAGAAGATTTCTTGCTACAATCAACTATATTGTTCATCTAATCCTTATCAATCAACTGTTCTCATCATTGTTTATTGGACATTCTTAGTACCTCAAAAGATCAATTTCAAATATTCATAATCATTACATCTTATTTAGAGATGTATTTAAGACAATTCACTAATTAATAACTTATGCTCAGAATATCTTAATCTCATTTGATTTAGGAAAACACTTTTCTTCTCTCTCTTTTTTTTGCGCCTGATCTCAGTCGTGGGCACTGTGCCACAACAGTGCCCTTTTTCTTTTTCCTCGAATTCATCACACACAATAACATCTTTAACACTATCAATCTATCCTCAAACGATAGCTATAAGCACTTTCATGCATTACTCTAATTCATCTTAGACCTTGAATTATGGGAACTATGACTAACAAATGTTCATATCTCATAGATTGCTTCCTATATCATCTCCACATATATAATTCTTATGTGCTCGATTCTCACAATTGTCATAGTGATCCCATTCTTAAACATGTGCTCACAAAATAAAAAATTAACTTAACCATGACAACTTTTACATTTCTCACTATCTTTATCCCATCTTCCAATTACCACTATATCGTCATACATACATAATTTCACCATCAATTCAGACTTATAGATACATAATCATCCTAAAATTCCGATCGCAATTCCACCAACATATTCTTATAGTGAATCATAACTCATATCACATTTATCTGACAACCATTTCAAGTCCAAATTTGACCTCTCAGAGTCATCATGGAAAATTTTATTTTCTTTCAACTTGGCTTGTACACGTTAAATCTCGCCATTCATCTTTATATCATTTCTTTCCTTAATCAATCCATGACAATGTATTCACATCTATATCACATTCGGGGATATCTTACCAAAGTACAATATCGACATCGTATTCCATAATACATCCACCAATACAAATACATTACATCATTATTTTTCATATCTAACCATATACTATTTTTCCTTTCTAAATATCCACAAACTTTCATCTTCTCATAGTCAGACAGATCATCATTCTTTCCACTAATTCCATCAATTCAAACACTTAACAAATGCTCATGTATGTGACTCATATAAATGCAACTCAGACTAGGGATCAGTTGCTACTACCTGCTATGACATGACTGAAATGCATGTAACTTAACACATATATCGAAAAATGCCCATATAAGATACTAAATATGGGCTCTGATACCAAAATGTTGCATCCCACTCTCGCAAGACATGTACCTGACATCTATGGTGATATCCGAGTATGTACCCTGCAAAGGTGGCACGCTAAAATGATCATTCAGTCAAAATTCATTACAAAACTTTTATTTATTTAAAAGAAGGTACATGTAAGCGGAAATCACTGATCAAGTTGAGGCCATGTCAATTAAAAACATTTCCATTTACAAGTTATAATTGCTACAAACATTTGTATCCAACAATAAATTGGATAAGTATAGAGAAAGTTATGTTCAAAATACGAAAACATGTTTGAGCTGTCAAGGGGGACCCTTGCCGTGACATGCACAAAAAATGAAGTCGCGACGTAAAGTCTAGAAATCAGTTTTTCTCGGGATTTTTTTGCAAAGAACGCCGCGACGAGCTCAAGGGTGTGTCACGGATCGCGACATACAAAAAGGAATGAGTCGCGGTGAGAACAAAAATGGAGGCCGCGACGTATGATCACAGAAACTCGTCTTCCCCACTTTCCACACTTCAAACCCAGACTTCACTTTCTCACGCTACCTTTTTTTTCATTTCTCTCCATTCCTCACGTTTATTCCCATATCAATTAACTCAGATCATACTCAAAGCAATTCTTCTAACTCATCAACACACACAAACAATTAAAAATCTAATATTCATACTTAAACATCAACTTCACTTCTACTGATAAACAACGAACAAAAATATATGCATATCCATTTCAACTTTCTTAAAACCCGAACAGAGTATTTACAAATCTTCCAATCTATAGTTCATTCAACACCATATTAACAATTTCCTACTCTCAATCAATCATCTACTCTATTCAACACCGAAACCAACTTCTCTAACCTCACATGCATGCATTCATTTCCACTGAAAAACATCATTTACAACAACAAAACCCAACTTAAACATAACTTACTTGAATCGGTTATGAATTCCAGCAAAGAGAACGGATTAAAAACAACAAAAGTCCTACAATTTTCATTCGGATGTCAAGTGTTTCTTCACCGAGAACACTTACAGTGTAGTTTTCCTAACTTAAACTCATACTCGTGTATACTTTGCATGCATTACACGTGTCCTCTCTAACATAAGCCATTTGTCACAATTAATTGCCTATTTGTCTTCTGCCTATTATTTCCATTTGTCCCAATTATAAGTTGCCACATGTCACCCCATAATTGGCCAATAAATCAATATTTTCACAAAATTCACTAAAATTTCAAAAATATCCTAAAAATTCTGAAATTGCCTAAACACATTTTAATCATATTTAACAATTCAATTGTACCCGAAAAAGTCAAAGAATGCATGTACAGTCATATAAATGTGCAAAAATGTGCATGCCATATTTAGCATAAGCATGAATTGTACTTTCTAATTTCTCAATAATTTCTCATAATACACAATTATAGCCTTAACATAAGTAACGGGATGTTACAAATGACCATATCCATGATCCACATATTATTCTAAAATAACCCAATCTTTTCCAGGTTTCTTTAATGACTGTTGTTTGAGTCACACAATCAATGTGTCACCTTAAAAAATTATTAGGTTGTCCTTTTTATTCTTTTTGGCCCTTTAACTGAAATAAAAGATTTATTGGGTTAAAGAAGCAAACCTTCCCACCATTAAATTAAGCATGATAAAAAAATCCAAATGATCCCTCAATAAGAAGATTTTTAATGTTATAGCTACTAACAGTTACTACTGAGTATGAAGTGACATTAATAGGAATCAGAATAAGTTTTTCCATAATAACAGGCTTCTTAGGAAAATCGTCCTTATCAAATGATTTATGTTGATCACTGAATGAGGTCTAAGATTTATCAAGGCAAAGTTATCCAATGTCTCAACAATGATGGTGAAGGGAGTTTATACAGATTTCATTGTTTTTATTACAATTTGGTAGTTATGAAGTTTTAGAAAATAAAAAATGAAAATTTCAATCAGAATTGTCTCAATATTGTAAATTAAAGAAATTAATAATAAAAACTAGAAAGGCACCGAAATACAATTGAGAGATTCTGCCTAGTCACAATTAGTAATATATATGTATTACATCAAATATATTTAAAATCATTTGCTTCTAAATAGGAATCAAATCATTAAAGAGGCTAAAAATTAATAATATTGTTGGCATCAACATAGAATCCTCTAATATCCACTAAACAAAATCTTATAAACAGACACCAAATATTTGGTACTTGCTTACTAGAGTGTTCATAGGCAATCATAATAACATAGTTATGATGTTTGGAGGGTGATACTTCAATTGTGTAGCTCAAAAAATAGTCATTGAAGAGATTTAAAGAAAATTAGGGGTATTTAAAAAAAAGGGTAGGTCATGGATATACATTATTGATCATGGGTCATGTTCATGGACTATAGGTTAGTACATGTAGGTGTTCATATGTTAACAAAATTTTCATGTGGATGATTAGATGTCTAACTATGTTAGCCACATCAATAACAAACTAACAAAACCTACTTTTTGACTTAAATCATAAAGGTCTTAGAATGTTGGTCACTTCAATGAAAATTTAAAAGGTTTAGCACTAAAATGAAAAAAATCTAAAAGATTTTGACACTATGGAGTACGTTAACTCTTTTTTAATAATATGTCAATTAGAAGAATTCTTTATAATGATTTGTTGGAACATAGCAAGATTCTTAATGACCTTTGGCTCCTTCTGAAAGATTTTAATAGTCATATTTTTCCCCTAAAACACAAGAGCGTGATATGAAATGGTTGTAAGGAATGAAAGATTGTGGGAATTTCCTTAATAGCTTCTTTTTCATAGAACTCAAAACTACCCCTACTTCACATAGTGCAAAAAAAAATATGGTAGAAATTTAATATGGAGGAAGCTCAACAGAGTACTTGTAAATCTTGATTGGTTACATTCTCAAGCCACATAAAAGGTATTTGACTCCCTTTAGATTCCACAATTATTTAGATATTGTTGGAATCACAATTTAACGGGCCTACTCAATT
Organism: Erythroxylum pelleterianum; assembly: GCA_027563865.1. Taxonomy (NCBI): domain Eukaryota; kingdom Viridiplantae; phylum Streptophyta; class Magnoliopsida; order Malpighiales; family Erythroxylaceae; genus Erythroxylum; species Erythroxylum pelleterianum. The sequence continues at coordinate 9,226 of JAOQMR010073607.1, read as the reverse complement.
CAAATGCTACACAAAACCTACACCAATCAAAAGCAATATGAAATCCTAGAAAAAGTTAGGATATGGAAATACAAAGACTTAGGTTTTGACCATAAAGGATACTTTACAAGTTGCCAACAAGATCTAGATAAGGATCTAGACAATCCAACTCTCTTAAGCACAAGAAAAGTCCAAATTTTGTAGCTATGTATCTATAATCCACTATCATTTCTCTCTCACAAGGAAAAGGTCATAATCATTTAAATCAAGGAGAGGGATGTTAATACCAATTACTTCCATATAATGATGATGACATGGAAAGATTTCGATTATATTACTAATATCAAAGATACATTAGGTTTCATTATCTCTAACTTGAAATTACTAAGTTATTTTCTCACAATCACTTCAAAGTCTTGCTAGGTGCTAGGAAAGCTACTTAAACTGGTAATCTAGATCTTATACACTTGTCCTTATGTGGGAAATGAACTTAGGATTATGATTTTATCTCCAGTTACGGTTAAAGATATAAGAAATGTTATCTTCAACCTTAATTAGGACAAAGCTTCAGGTCCAAATAGATTGAATGGAAATTTTTATATGGAAATTATGGCATGTATTGGTTCTGATATCTTAAATGTTATTCTATACTTCTTTACTAGTAGCAAGATCTTGAAAGCTTTTAATAACACTAGTAGCTCCTTAATCCCCAAATGTTTCAATCCTTCCACTTTCAATGCTTATAGTCTAGCTAGTATCGTGTTGTAACTTTTTCTATAAAATCATTACTAAGTTGTTAACAAACAGATTGAAGAAAACTCTCAGCTTTAACATTAGAAACTCACGTAATACCTTCATATATGGAAGAAAAAAATAGTACCAACATGATTCTAACTCAGGAAATAGTGTGGGATAATCATAAAGATGTTATAGCCAAAAGACGTTCATTGAAATTTATTTTTAAGAAATTTATATTGTCCTTTTTATCCAAGGTGTTAAATGCATTTGGTTTCTCAGAAAAATTCATCACATTTATGGCCGTATGCATCACGACAACTTCTTACTCGATTGTAGTGAAGGGAGATCTTTCCGAGGCGCCAAAGGGGGTTAGAAAAGATCTAATAAGCCTACTTATTTATAATATGCCTGGAGTTCTTACTCGATTATATATAGTGTTATGGGCTAGTCATCTTCTTACTTATTAATTTTGCACCATAAGATTGATCAAAAGATCATTGAAAAACTTCTTTTGGAATGAGAATGAAGGTAACTCGGAAGGCAATTGGGAAAATTCTCTATATTTTTAATGAAGCCTAACTCTTAGTGATTCTCCAATATGTGGACTGTGTGGTGGAGAGGAATGTGTAAAAAAATAGAGTACAGGGGGATTAAGAGATCATTTAAAAAATCAAAACAGCTATTGACTTGAAAGTTGGCTTCTATCTATTATATAAAATTGAAAAGCTTCTTTCGGAATGAGAATAAAGGTAAATCGGATATATGGAATTATTGCAAGTTGTTTTTTCTTCGATTTATTCTGTTTAGTACTTTTTGCAGTAATCTTAGCAGTGTTCTACCTCTCTGTTGAGGATTCTTGTATCGGACATTTATTTTTCATTTTTCTTATTAATGTTGTTATCTGAATTGCCAAAAAAATTACTATAGATCGAATTGTTCGAATCCATCAAGTCCATAGTTTATACTTTGATGAATTGTTAGGCTTAAGTGGATACGAAGAGTTATAAAAATTTTCAGCGATCCTAAGTTGAGTTAGAACTGAGATGAAAAAAAGGATATTAAAAGTTAAGAACCATGTCCAGATGGCGATGCATTTTTGAGAGCCTGATCAACCTCGCAGTTAAATGAAGAATCAGAAAAAGTTTGAACGCAGAAAGAATCCTGAATTTAAAAGCGCTTTCCGTAAAGTGAAAGAAACGGGAATGGGATGGTAATCCTTTCGGCAAAGCAAACTATTGTAACTGTAGAGCTCAGTTGTTCAATTCACCTGAACTCTAGATTTGTTGTAAGCCAGCGTTAAAGAAGGTTATGATCGATTGTCTTAGACCTGTCAAATTAATTGAGAGAATAAAAAGAAGGATGTTGGAAAAGATAAAAAATGCTTTTTATTGAATAAAAATAAATTTTATATAAAAAAAATGACCGTAAGGGCATAAACTAACACAAGATTACATTGTATATCGATCATCTGTAACTCTTTAAGAAAATAAATACTAATGACAAAAAATGATGTAAACTCCGTGTTTTCGCATTGACGTCACTAAGAGTTCGTCACCTAAAAATTCGCTCTCCTACTGAATGTGCGTTAGCAATAACTTTCACTCACATTCACTATCCCACATACATATATATATATATATATATATATAAAAGCCCGGAACACATGAGCACAACGCGTTTACACTTTTATATAAATATGCAGAGTGAGTGAGGAAGAAAAGAGATTCAAGGAGAAGCGGCAAGATGGTGATGAATGAGGAGGAGCAGTCATTCAGTAATGCCCCAAGAGAACAAGTATTGGTGTTCAAAGAAAAGGATGGAAGTTTATTTCCAACGGAAAGAGTGTCAGTGAAGAAGAAGATTTTTGGTAAGGCTGTTGAACTTTTTAAAAAGTGCAAGGTTCCTAAGCTCAGATGCTTGAAGGTAAAACCTTGGAAGCATGATAATGCATAAATAGTCTTTACTCAGTGGTCGATTGATGCATTATCAACACGGTTAAAGTGTGTGTCAAAGTATTTTATAGAAAGAGAATTGTTATATATAAGTTACTAAACAATAAATCTTCCTTAGTTAATTACTCTCCCATGTATCATATGAAACTGATTAAGGTTGTCACCTATACAATGTTCTGCTCAATTTATATGGGCATTGGAAGTATCCTTTTCAAGAGGACAGTATATATGCTAGGGTAGGTGGGAGGACGTGCCAATCATCAAAGGTAACATTAAAATCTAGTTTGATTTTGGACACTTTATCCACTGTTTAGGTTCCGAATCAAATGAATAATTTGTTCTGAGGTTTTAAATTGTAAATTATGGAGTTTGCAAATTATTATAAGAGCTATACTTAGCATAATTACAATTGCGTAACTAAACTGAAAACAAGATTTGTTCCCTAAGTGAACTATAGAATCCTATATATATATACCATGACGGCAATGAACTTTGTTAGCGAGCCACGCAATGTTTTTCCACGATTGATCAGGGCTATCATTAGACAACCTCAACTCAATTATCATCAACTGTAGATTTGGCTTCTATATTTAAGCAAATTCGTCATTGGCGCCCGAAGCATCTCCGTTACCAAATTACGACAAAACTCAAATCTAGCACTCCGGTGGCCAAAAGTCATAATCTGAGGATAAAGTAACAACGGTAAAGGCGGAAAAAAAACTAATGATGTCAGGCAATACTATGACAAAGGAAGGATTTCTCTTAAATGAATTTTTTTTAGAAAGTAAAATTTGTAAATATATTATGTACAATGAAGGTAAGTTCCAAAAGGATTACACTTTGGAAAGCACCTCTCCAAAGACTATGTTTTCTCTCCACATTCTACAGTTCAGCTTAATTACTATGAGAATGAAATTACATTAAGTTGGAAAACAAAGTTTTTAAATTCCCGATGAAGACACTGAAAGTGAATGAAAATAAAGCAAACAGAGAAAGGCCGAAAATGTATTTCTTTTTTTTCATTGATTATTGTGTGTACTGTAAGGACATTATAAACAAGGTGATGCTTGTGTCTAGACTATTCGGTATAATAGAATATACAACATAGAGGAATTTGTTATCTGTAACCAGAGGTTTGTTGAGAGTGGGATAATCCACTGTGAACAGATGTAGAGGTGAATGTAGGGAGATAGTTGGCAGATGAACTTGGAGCTAAAGGACCTGGCCCAATACTTGACCCTATACATGAAGATACTGTCGGAAGTGGATCCCTAACACCCCCAAGCAAACGAAACCTAGGATTTTGTACGAGGTTGATTTTGAAGAGTAAATCCCTAAATCAATTCACAGAGAGGGGTTTGGTGAGCAGATCAGAGATTTGGTCAGCGGAGGGCACATACCGAACCTCGAGAAGACCATCGGTGATCTTATCCCTCACGAAATGGACATCAATCTCGATATACTTGGTGCGAGCGTGGAAGACTGGATTCTGGGAGAGAGCACGAGCACTATTGTTGTCGTACCAGAGAACAGCTGGTCCGGAGGGAGAAAACCCAAGCTCGGTGAGAAGAGACGACAATCAAAGGATTTCAGTGGAGAGCTGAGAGAGAGCTCTATATTCGGCCTCGGTGCTTGAACGAGCGACGACAGACTGTTTCTTGGAGCTCCAGAAAATGAGATTGCGGCCAAGAAAAATATAGCCCCCACTTGTAGATTTGAGGTCGTCTAAAGAACTGGCCCAGTCGGAGTCGCTAAAGGCATTAAGGTCGAGCGAGGATGAAGAGTGGAAGAGTAACCCTAGATTGGAGGATCCCTTCAGGTAACGCAACACCCTTTTTAAAGCTATCCAGTGAGGTTGGAGAGGGTTGGAAAGGAACTGACTGAGTTTGTTGACGATGAAGCTGATGTCAGGTCTGGTGTTGCAGAGGTACTGGAGAGCTCCAACCAAGTTGCGGTATAGAGAGGGTTCTGTCCATCATTGCGAGACAGGTTGAGACTTGTGGAGGTAGGAGTGGAGCATGGTTTGCAGAGATCCATGTTAGCCTGGGTAAGTAAATCTTTAATGCATCCACTCTGGGATAGATATAGGCCATCTGAGTTTCTGTAGACTTCAAACCCCAAGAAATAATGTAAGTCACCTAGTGTCTTGAGAGCAAACTGAGCATTGAGCTTTCGGATAATGGACTAGACCTCTGAGAGATTGTTTCCTGTGATTAGAATATCATCAACATAGACTAATAGGATGATGATTGTACCATTCTGGTGAAGATAAAACATAAAGGTATCATTTTTAGAGTTGCAGAAACCCCACTGTAGAAGAGCAGTTCCAAGTTTATGATACCAGGCTCTTGGAGCATGTTTTAGACCATAGAGGGCTTTAGAAAGTCTTCACACATGATTAGGAAATTGGAGGTTTTGAAAATCCTGAGGTTGAGTAATATACATAGTCTCATGAAGCTCACCATTGAGAAAAGCATTGTTTATATCGACTTGTTGAATACTCCAATTGAAGGAGGCAGCAAGAGATAGGATAACTTTGATGGTGGAGGCCTTCACGATTGGAGAGAATGTTTATGAAAAATCAAGGCCAGGAGTTTGGGAAAAACCCTTAGCCACAAGGCGAGCCTTATGCTTAGCCATAGCCCCATCTGCAGTGTATTTGGTCCGAAAGACCCACTTAGTTCCCAAAACATGCATGGTAAAGTCATAGGGCACAAGAGTCCAGGTGTTGTTGTGTTGGAGGGCAGACATTTTATCACACATGGCTTGGTACCAAATGGGATTGGAGAGGGCTTGAGAAACAGTGGCAGGTTCAGGAGAGGGACAAGAGTTGAGGGAAACAGAGTAGGTTTTAGGTTTGAAAATACCAGATTTGGCTCTGATTTGCATAGGGTGGGTAGATAGGATAGGTGGAGCAGTAGCAGTGAGTGGTCAGGTAGAAGAAGTAGGCTGAACAAAAGTGGGGGAAGAAGATGACATAAGGGAGGGTGAGGAAGCAACAGAACAAGAAGAGGAAGGAGATAGTACCTAATTGTTGGCTAAAGAACTTGAGAGCACAGGCGAGGAGCCTGGCACAATGGAGATGCTAGGAGATAGCCTCGGAGGAAGAGGGTGCTGAGGGAAAACCGCAGGATGCAAGGTGGACAAAGGCAAACTTGGAGGAGGACAGGGAGCAAAATTGGGAGAAGGGAAAAGGGTAGGGTAAGGAAAGTCAAGCTCATTGAAGTCAACATGCCTAGAGATATAGATTTTACCCTTGGGAATGAGACACTTATAACCTTTATGAACAGGGTTGTAGCTTATAAAAATACATTTTGTGGTGTGAAATTGAGTTTGTGGCAGGAGTATAATCGAAGGTAAGGGAAGCATGCACAGCCAAAGGTTTTGAGATAGGAATAGTTGGGCTTTTTGTGATATAGGAGCTCAAAAGGAGATAAGTTGTGCAATCTTGGGGATGGGAGATTGTTTATGAAAAAAGTGGCAGTGGAGAAGGCCTCAAGCCAATAATGGAGAGGAAGATGAGAATGAGAGAGGAGGGTAAGGCCAATTTCAGTGATATGACTATGCTTTCTCTCGGGAACACCGTTTTGTTGATGGGTGTAGGGATAACTGAATCGAGGTTGGATCCCATGTTTAGCAAGAAAAGGTCGGAAGGCTTGATATTCGCCTCCCATGTCAGTGTGTAGAGCCTTTGTTTTGCTATTTAGTTGAAGTTCAATGAATGTTTTAAATTGAACAAAAGTTGCAAGTGCATCAGATTTGAGTTTTAGAGGATTTAACCATGTAAATCAAGAATAGGCATCAACAAAAATTATATAGTACCTATGGCCTTCAGTAGATAAGAAAGGAGAGGGACCCCAAATGTCAGAATAGATAATTTCCAAAGGTTGAGTGGCAGATATATCATAAGTTTGAAAAGGTAATTTATGAAGTTTGCTTTGCTTGCATGAATCACAAAACTGTAAATCGTTGACATTAATGGGAATTGGCATTGAATAAAAAACATGCTTGAGTATAATAGGTGATGGGTGGCCAAGTTTGGCATGCCAAAGATTGACATCATTCTTAGAAAGCTTAGCAGTAAAAGCTTGAGGTGGATGATGGAGAGCAGAAGCACACTGATGTGAGGAGAGTGGGGTAGAGGGTTTCGGATGAGAGCTGTGTTGGTTAGGAGGTAGAACATTGAGACTGTAAAGGCCATCCCACAGCATCCCTTTGAGTAGAACTCTCCTCGTGTCCTTGTCCTTGAACAACCATAATTTGTCAGAGAATTCCACAATAATCTTGTTATCACTTGGAAATGCTTAATAAATTTTTGGTGATATTTGGAGCGTGTAACATTTGATTCAAAAATAGTGGTGTGTGTTTGTTGTTCTGGAATTTAATGTATGAAGAACCAATGTGTTCAATAGGAAGAGAATTATTTTCAATCGACTGAGCGAAATGAACATCTTGAAAGCATGACGGAGAAACGTTCATGCCCACCGTCTAAAGAGATATTTTTTGCCCAAGTCTCCTAAAAGCTGAAAGTCTAAAAGTGAACGTGAGCTGTGGTTAATTTACACCGAAAAAGTTATCGTACTCGAGTTTTTGCTTCTCTTGTAATTTCACTTTTGATATGTATTAGCTTATTATAATATTTCTAACATCATAGTCTCGTGTATGGATGATTCATATAGTAATCACAGTTTATCATCTAATCTTTGCTATATATTTATATATGTATATACGTATATAAGGTCTGGTTTCATATGATCTTCTATGGAATTGTTCTGAAATAATTAAAAATTAGTTTAGTACTAGGTCTAGGTCTGCATTTTTATTAATAGCTAGTGACTGGTCAATCTTTGACAGGGAGGAACCGTAGGCGGCACAAATTCCTCCGTTTGACTTTAACAAATTTTAATTAAATATATTTTTAATAACATGGTGATATCCTTGATTCCACGTACGTGTACATGACATTGCAAAATACAAAGCTTTGATAAAATATGACTCAAGCTGTCTATTATGTTCTTTCAATCAATCGGAAAGCACCATGTATTTCACATGTCATGAAAAAGGATGAACACTAAATAACTAAACTAAAGCCACCGAGTTTGTTGCAACTACCGCCTTCTGCACTTCATAAACACTCTCCAAAGCCACCGAGTTTGTTGCAACTACCGCCTTCTGCACTTCATAAACACTCTCCAAAGCCACCGAGTATGTCGTAACTATGAAAATGTGCAGCTCCTTTCCACACACCATTTTATCCTAGTACATGCCGCCTGCAGCAAGAAGAAGAAAGAATTTTAACCTAATGGATAATGGATATCTTCCATTATCTCATATCCACTTCTTTTTTTTCTATTAATTCTTTAACTTTTTCAACTAGTCTGCGAATGTCTCTTTTTAGTGATTTGTTTGCAATTCGTTCTGGACAATGCTTAATTTTCTTTCAAAATTATGATTAAGAGTTTGAAAATTGACCTCCGCCAACTAAAAGCAAATATGGTTAAGTTAAAAGATCTTATCTTTGTAAGCATTTCCATTTATAGAGTCATGGATTCTGATCATCTTGTTTGTGTGTAACTAGTGGACTTGTGCAATTTTCTGCACGAAGCTAATTGTTTGTGATGCTGCAGGAGGTGGCACTTGATCAGTGAACATGTGGCTGGTAAATATTTGGCTTGCACAACTTGTCTTGTTTGCTCTCTCAGTTTGTGGGAGAAGAGAGATTTACATTATGACAATGGAGGGAGAACCTGTTGGGACCCGATCTCGAAACTGGACCCCAACCGAAAAATCGGAGACAAAACGGAAACAAAAGCGAAAAACCAAAACGAAAGAGTCCGAAGCGGAAACAAAGTGAAGATATCGAATCAAACCGATACAGAAAACGGAAGCCAACGAATCGATCGGAAATCATTTAGCGGAAGAAAAAAAAAACGAAATCGAAGGATCGGATTTCCAAAACGAAAGCACATAGCTGAAGCACCAAAAACTAAATTCCGACATCCGGGAAACGAAAATCTTAGAACCACGTCGCGTTGCGTTGGAAACCCTAAGTGTTGGACCCCTAACCTTTTTGTAAGCTAGGATTATTTAACGAGGAACTATTGGCAATTAGCTATGCGTAAATAAGAGCAGAAATTGTGAGATTGAAATGAAATGGAAAGAGATTTATTGAATCAAAAGTCATAGGATTGGTTAATGTGTTTAAGTTGGAAAATTCTCTGAACATAGTTCATTACTTTGAGAAATTCGGGAGCTGTAGAGATCCGATTGAGTTGATTCTTCAGGCTAAATAAAAATTGAGACATAGGGCTACAAATCATGTGAAGGGATCAAAATTCAATTTTATCCCTAAGATTGTCAATTTCTGGATTGAAGTTTGGTTAAAGTTCAGTCTTGGATTTTGTGATGGTTCGAAAGTGTTCTGACCGTAACTCCTTTGTTTCTAATCCGATTTGAGCGTTTTGGTGTCGTTGGAAAGATGAGACATTGAGGAACACTTTTCTAGAAGGAAATGTTAGCAAATTCCTTCAATTGTCCCATGATAATTAATGAAGAAG